>JAUUTY010000067.1:0-59316 GCA_030979885.1 Lolium multiflorum | reverse complement strand
CACAGCCCGTCGCGCCGCCAAAACGCGGCCCAGATCGGGCCTGGATGGCCCGCACCGCCCGTCGCCACCAACCGCTACGCCACGACCCCGCACGGCCACCACGCGCCGCCCGCTGCCAGTAGCGCCGCTGTGCCCGCCGTCCGTTGCCGCGCCCGAGTGAGCTCCCTCTCACCAGGGGCTGCGGGAGGGAAGAAGCCGCCCCGCCGCCACCTTCCCCAGGGAGCGCGCGGCTTTGCCGATCCCCCTCTGGCGGCGGCGAAGCAGGCGGCGACTAGGGCGACGCGGGAAGGGGGGATATATTATTATCACGGAAATACCAACCACACGTAGCATTCAATGAGATTCTTCAAAAGCAACACCTCTAAAAAGCGCTATCATGCATGTTCGATCGAAAATCTTTAGTTTCCACCCTACAGAAAATGTAAGTTTTCAAAATTGTGTCTTCAGCATCGAAGAGCACCACCAAGAATGCATGACACATGTGCTGCCCATCCACCCCCACACTTGGCAATGTTACTGCTACAAGTCGGCAAGCTCCTGACAAATATGAAGAACCTGCGCCACATTGTCTTCATTGCAACCAGTACCCTCTCCGCCATTACCAACCTACAATTACAGCCACCATGAATATCTCCAGTTCCGTCAGTCTCATGAAAATCTATATGAAGAGATATCCCATAGCACCAATAACAAGGCGAAGCTTCCTGCCTCGCCTAAATTTTTTTTTCGATAAAGGGAATATATTAATATTGGTAGATACCAATTACACTCAGCCTCTGCAACAACGCATCACCCTAATGGTAGTACGGATGCACACAGCCAAAAAAGAAAAGTAAAACTAAGAAAAAGAAGTCCCGCTAGGTACTCCAGTTCTAGCAACAACAGTACAACCACCACCAAGACAGCACCTGAAATCCATACTCTCCACAAGCGACGCCTTCAAGAAGGGAACAGTGCACAAGCACCGTCGTCGCCCGATCAAAAGATCTTTGGTTTTCACCCTGGAGATAGTCTCCGCTCTCAAAACAATGCCTTCAACAAAACCATTGCCAGGCACAACCAGTGAGCCAGACCTTGGATTTTCACCCTGAAAGGTAAGACTGTACTTTAAATGGCTGCGCCCCCATGCGTATCCGCTGTGGGACCAAAATACCAAAGAAGATATAACGGCACCATGGATTGAATCATCGCTGCTGGTCGCTAATCTGGCCTTCAGAAATTCTCCGTTTTTTGATACACCGCCGGATGCAGAATGTCATCTCACAGCAACGAGCGAGGAAGCTTATTAGCTCTCAGAATAGCGTTGAATAAAAATGTAGGTCGCGCATGATCGAATACTCGGCCGTGAGCCTAGGGCAAAACCGCTGTACTGATGCCCGGTAAGGCCGAAGCTTCGACCTCGAGCCAAATCCAGATGGACATGCATAAGAAAGATCCTCGTCTTGGCGAGAGAGAGATGTGAGCATCTCCCATGACGTATTGGCCTCAGTCACAAATTCACCATGGTAATCATAGTAGACGTACCCAATGGCGGTGAAAAGGTGGGGCTTCATGTCGCCTAGAACCGCATCAATGGATGGTGGCCCCACGCCGGAGCCTAGAGCCAAACAGATCAACCATAACGTGTTGCGTTGCATAGCAGTGAACATGGTGGCCGCTGCGTGCGCCTTCAACCAAACAGATCGACAATGATGCCGCTGCATAGCCATGAAGGTGTCAACGCGGCGTGCCGGCGGTCAGCTTCAACGACGCCTCCAAGCGGTTGGCCTGGATGTTAATTGCAATCTGTAGACCACACGATTGGCATGCATGTCCTTCACAACCTCCAACCTGCCAGATCCACATGGAGGTAGACCTCACGTTGGTCTGGCTTCAACGGAGATATAGCATGGATCAGCAGCCAGATGCGCCATATCCAGCTGCTAAGATCAGGTTGATCTGCCCTCGGCCGGCGTGCATCGTGATGATGATCGATCACCTTCCTGAGGCGTGAGCCAGCCAAGGATTGGAAGATACAGAGATAGGGAAAATCACCAGGGCAGGGAAAAAGAACCTGCAAGAACGCCTCGCCGCCGCCGTCCGCCGTCGGACGACCTCCTCCGGCGGCGGCGGGGTGATGGGGCGGCTGGGATGAGGTTTTTTGTTGGTGGCGGCGGGACCTCCGGAGTCGCCCGCGAGGCGACCCGGGATTGCATAGAAATTTTGCCTCTACTTTCTCTCTCCTTGAGGCCTCGTTTGGAAAGAGTGAATTTTAGTGTTTCACAGTGTATTTTCGAACGTGTTTTGGGTGGACACCCAATTCTCGTCTCCTCTGCGTGAAACACGCGTGTAAAAAACGCTAGAGGCACCTCGCGTCTTAAAAACTGCTCCATCCAACGTGTATCCAGGGGTTTATTTGGGGTTACACGATTAAAAACCTGGCTGCCAAATGGGTACGAAGTGTATTCTCGAGTGATTGATTGGGCCGGAATAATACACGTGCATCTAGTAAAAAACCGGGCTGCCAAACAAGGCCTGAGAGAGATGGAGACACGGAGTTTTGTGTAATAAATCAAGGAAAAGTAATAGTAAAAAGTAAAAACGACAAGCTTATTAATTGTTCGAATGTTTTCAAGATGTAGAATAAAACAAAATGGAGGTAGTACGTATATAGCAAACGTATCATCAAACAGATAAAAGCTTATACAAAGATAAAGAACAAAAAAAAAGATCGATATGCCTACAACCATTGTCTTCAAAAAAAAGCTACGGAGTACCATTTACCACATTATCATCATGGTGAAATTATACACTTCATGACCAGACATAACGATAAAATGTCTGGTGTCCGACACTTCAAAATAAAGCATCCATAGCCATGGTTCGAACCGCCAAAACCGGCTCATAGTGTTTGACCATGGAGAAGGAGCACAAAATGGAGGCCACAACAAATTCTTGTAAATTCTAAAAGAGGCGAGCGCCTCTCACAAGTCACAATCATCAGACAACCAACGAATTTAAGTCAATGAACAATCAGAACTAGACACACTCCCTCGTCGAAGTGAAACAATACCGAGGAAAAAGATGATGCCAACACAAAATGGTGCTAACCCGCGGATGCACGATTGGCAAAAGATCGCAAGATCGGTCAGCAGAGGGCGATGGAAACCACAAATTGCTAAGACCTTCCCAAAGATTTGGGGTAATGTGATGTAGCATCATGATTTCTAATAATCAAGGCCGGGTGGCGAGGCTGAGGAAGAGGCTTGTATCAACGCACACCGTACTGAAATGCTCCTCGGACACTTTCGGGGAGAGGAAGTAGCTTCAGTGGCTTGTAAAGACCGAGAGGAAGATAATTGATGGTGTAACGGATCTAGATCAGGCTGACCAGCATCCTCCGCCACCGATGGCAGGACAGAGGGGCTCGATACCCAGCCACAACGGCCCCCAGGTGGGAAGCACGTTGCCACCATGGCCGCCACTTCGAAACCATGGCGCTCGCCAGCCCCAGTGGCACCCATGCTGATGGCTGAGAAAGAGGCGACTTCCCTCGCAGCCATGCCACTAACCACTAGAGGCCGGCAAGCCACAACCAGGCACACCACCGCCCGACACCACGCCGGCCAGCGAGAGGACTGGCCCACATCCATTTTCGCCGAGACGACAATACACCGAGGCCTGGGAGGGGTGGGCGCCTTGCCACCGAGGCAGGAGACACCGGAGTCCACCCAACGATCTGGGACACCAGATCTGGCCGCCGCCGCCCGGCAGTTGCTTACTGAAGCTGCTTAGGCCCGCACGTCGTCGACCGCCTGCCTGCGCGCGTTTGCCGCGCGCATCTAAGTACATGCGTGCTGATCCATCTCCATCTCCTAGGCCGATCGACCATGGGTTCTAATTCGTGGAGGAGGAGTGGGGAGGGAGGGGTGGTGGTGCGAGGTGGCGGCTAGGGTTTCCTCCCGGCCGCTGGCCGGAGCGACACGGGAGGTCTTCTCTTTCTCATTGATAGTGTACTATTTCACCTAAGCATACTCGTTACTGGAAGTTCAGCGATCGCACGCACACTTGGTTGGGAGTAGCAGGCATGAGTACTGATCAGGTTTTCCTTCTGTTTGATCGTTTTCTCCTTTTACTTTCTGTGTGTAGAGTGTGAAATGCTGGTAATACAGTATTACTTTTCAATCAACTCCTCCTGAACTGGTGTAGCTTCGGTCGACAGTACTGCACAAGAGAGGAGGAGACCGATCGACGATCCCTGAAGGCCGGTCCGGCCTTAAACGCGGTGATGATTAAAAGGGAAGCGAAAGGAATGTGACACCAGCTCCACCGGGATTTAAAGGCCATGAAGCGCGGGAACGAATTCCGCGCCGCGTTTTCGCTCCCGGGATCATCGATCAAGTGCGACAAAACGTGGGATTTGATACTTCGTCAGACTCCTGATCACGCGCCTCGTTAATTAAGAGGAGACAGAGACGGCCATGGCATCGCATAGCTAGCGATGGCCGAATCGGTAGAGACATGAGCGAGCTACCTACCCATAGCTAGCTACACAAGATTCATCTGCCCATGCACGCATAGCACATGTTGCTGCATTTGTAGCAGCATTTGAATTAACTAATCCATCTGTTTCCAAATTTTTTTTTTTTAAATGGAGGCAAAAACTTCCCCTCATCTCGTTAAATAAGAAGACATTTCAGAGAAGTTTGGTTGGCCTAGCTAGGCCACCGTAAAAGACAACAGAAGCCTACTCTCGTGTGCTCGTGGCATAATATAACTCAAATTATTTTGCCCCCGTCGTAACCTAATTTTGCTTTCACCTTAATTTTAGTTAGAACTATGAAAGACAAGGATGAGATGTGGCGAAAAATCCTAGTGTTTCAAATTTCCCATGTCACCAACAAGAGATGCCATTGCCTTGCGTTTGTGTCCAGCATGTAAGACAAGGTGATGCCAACAATCTTCTACATTGTTGGTTGCCCATTGAGTCTGTGGAATATCCGGCGCTCCAAACCATTGCTTGACGCTCTCCCAAATACGCACCATATAGCGCCAATGAAACACAATATGCGGAGCCTTCTTCGGCTCCCTCTTGCAAAGTTGGTAAAGGCCACAGTTTGGTCAACCACGAGCCTCAAGGGTGATTTCGGTCCAAATTTGGTTTTGGAGAATTAGCCAATCGAAGAATTTGCACTTTGGTTGTGCCTAGTTTTCCCAAACAAATGGCTTCATCAGTGAAGAGGTTGTCCAATAGAATTGCATCTTGTAGGCTGATTTAGCGATATATACTCCAGTTTTTGTGGATCTCCGAGTAATATCTTCTGTCACTCCATCAATGAGGTGAACCTCTTGCAGCCTTGAACAAAGGTCCACGAATTCAATAATTAGTTGCACAAGTAGCCCATTTTGCATGGAGATTCTAGAAATCCTTTTATCATCTTGCATGGCTTCACGAATTAGGCACTTCTTTCTTTTGGAGATGGTGAAAATGGATAATGCTCGATGTCCTTCGGCTTCAAACCGGATAGCCAGGGGCATGTGCAAAAGCTATATTCAAACCATCAGCTAAGAGAATGGAGTGATGCCCGATAACCCAGGCCTCAGCGTAACCGTAAAAAGCACGTCGGCATAGACACTAGTAGAAAATGGTTCTGCACCGGTTGGTAAGGTATATGCACCGGATGCTGACATTAAAGCCCCACCCATGCTTACTGTTGGTTCTGTTTGGTAAAGATTAATTGATCCCTAAATAGATGAATCGCTACCTTCATTTTTGAATTATTTCCTCCCTCTTTTTCTTTTTTCTAGAATTTCTAATATTTTAGTTATTTCAGAAGTTTAGTCTCTAACTACCCTTGTCCCTAGTCCAATTCACTTATAATTGCTCAAACTTAAGCTAGGTCCTTCCCATCCTCCTACTCTAACTGGCAACCAACTTCAAGTTCACTTCCATACGCATCTGAAATTCCTTACTTTTTATGTATATATGATCTAGTATCATATCAATCCTATTAACAAGTTGGTCAATGTCATATTTCTTTATTGTTCAAATTTCAAATAATTCTTTTAATAAACAAAAAGTAATGTTGTAATAATAATCTTGAATAAATAAATAAGCATTAACTTTAATTTGTATTATTTTTATTTTTTTTAATATTTTTGCCAAACCTCAAACCTGAAAATTTGAAAATCTTATAATTTGCTAAAAGTACTATTAATCTTTATGCAGGATTAAATTATTAATTTTAATTTAAAAAAAGGGAAATATATATATATATAATCTTAATAATTTCATTTAAATTTTAGAAATTTTTAGAATGTGTTTGAACCAGGTAAACGATCGGATGTAACTTTTTCCCACAATCATTTTGATATATTATCGTTTTGACGTAGTATGCAAAAGTTAATGCGATTTTACCATTTTCAACATTTTTGCAAAAAAAGTGAAAATTCAAAGTTGTTAATTTTCCCTAATAGTGCTGTAGAAGAATCTTAAAAATCTGAAAACATTTATTTTTAATTTCTATCATTTTCCTTTCTATTTTACAGTTTTAAAAAAGGCGATCCAGGGGGTGGAGGTGCGTGGGGAGCAGAAAAACCTTTAGCACCGGTTCGTGTTACAAACCGATGCTAAAGGATTCGCGGCTGACGCCAACCCTTTAGCACCGGTTCGTGTTACGAACTGGTGCTAAAGGTCCCGCACAAACCGGTGCTAATGTCGCGGCTGGTCCCCTGAACGTCCAGACCGCACGGACAGGTGCTAATTACCCCTTTAGCACCGGTACGTGCCAAATCCGGTGCTAATGATCTTTGGAGCAAAAAACCAAAGCTCTCTTTTCTACTAGTGAGACTACGCCGAGGGCCACCACTGGCGTAGCTCCTCAGCAGAAGTACGCCTCAGCGGAGACACGTGGGCCCTCGGTGTAGACCGTGTACACCGACGGTCAGGTCTAGCCCTCGGCGTAGGCTGGTGGGTCCATGTTGTCTGTTAACGGACGTTGACGGTATGTCGACGGCTAGGCCATCGGCGTAGGCGGAGACGTGGTGCGAGCTAGGGGCCTGGTTAGTGGCTACGCCGACGGCCAGGTCCTCGGCATAGGCGGCAACCTGGCCGGCCCATACGCCGACGGCCCCGACTTTTGGCCGTCGGCGCCTTGCGCCATTCTTGTAGTGTGTTGTAATGGTGACCTCAATCGCCACGTAGAAAAGATCCATATCCTCCTTACTGCAAGGGTTTTCATTGCCCACCCATGCTTTGGTCGGTCCTTCCGCTCGAGCCAAGACCAAAGAGAGAGGAGGGCAATAGCGAATTTATCCAAGTCAAGAACATCCAAACCGCATAGGGAGAACGGGCGGCAAAGCTTCTTCCTGTTCAGTTTGCATTTTCCGCCCAATGCCTTCTCCATACCCGCACACAAAAAAAACCGCAAAATTGAGCGAAGACGCGCCATGAGACCCGGTGGAATGGTGAGTGGGTGAGGGAAAAAATTGTCAAGGAGGAGAGCACGGATTTGACCAAGGCACTCCTTCCCGCAGCAGTGATGTTCCAAATTAGATGTCTAAGCGTATCCAGATATATCTGGGAAAATTAGTTCGCGCCAGAGTAATAAACCCCAGCTGGTCATGTGATCCAAGCGAATTAAGCATCCGTAGAAAATATGCCAGAATGTCACTAGTAAAGGAGTAGTAGCAATTAGCAACGGGTCACGGGGTGCTGAACTCGGTCTGTGTCAACATCAGTGTGTCACATGGTTCTTCAGACTTCAGAGTTCATAACGATACGGCCAACGCAAGGCCGAATCAAAATGGAATCCTCGCCGCTTCGCCAGTACAGGTCGCCTGCCGGCCGGCGACCACAGCGTACATCGGTTTCAGAAGGGACCAAAGTGAGTAAGCACAGCTAAACGATCGAACTTATTAGGCGGGGCAGGGCCGATCTCGGCGTCGCACAGGCCGGATGACAGGAACAGCGGTGGCCGGTAGGTGAGCTACCCTACAATAATGCTTTCCAGACAGCAACTGGATCGTCGCGTCTGCGGCCAAGGGCTGGAAAATGGCGCGCTCCGTCGTGGTCCTGCCCTCGCTGCGCAGCTAGCAGGGCCGAGACAGCTACTTCGGCCATGCCTAGCTTAGCTTCCATGCCCGGCCGGCATCTACAACGGGGTGACGTAAAAGAGGACGCTAAGCGACCATTTACGTCTGCGCGGGTCGAAAATGTGTTAGGATCATGTCCAACAAGGCATAGGATGTGTCGCGGCGGACGTCCCAAATGACCGTTGGCTTTTCCACTGGGCCCACCTGGCAGCGAGCCATAGGGTTGTACCGAGCGCATCGTTTCGGCGGTCATCGCTTCCGCATCTACGCCGCAGCCTTCGCCATCAATGTCGCGGCTGCCTCTTCTGCACGTACACTGGCGGGCGGTGGCTGGCGTCACCATCAATGGCATCGTGTCCCGCGCGCGCCCTACCTTAAAAGTCGACCAGCATCATCCCTGCCATCGCCCACACCACGGACACATCCACTCCCACCCCTCACCACCGCGCGCCACCGCATCAACATGGGGAAGAAGAAGAACGACTTCAAGGCATCCGGCAGCAACACCAAGAAGGCAGAGCGGACGCACATGGTGCCGCTGCCCGTCAACGTGGCGCGGCTCATGCACACGAACTAGACGCTGTGCGCGGGCTTGCGGGACGTGCACCTGCCTGGCGGCGGCTGGCGGCTCAGCTACCTCCGGGTGCCTGTCCCGCCCGTGCGAGTCAGAGAGGAGCGCCGAGATCCGGCGCAAACGGCGGTACCTGCCGCTGGACCTCCTCGCCGATCCCGCCTACGCCATCGACTCCGACATCTGGCGCACCTGGCGCAAGATCGAGAAGGATCCGAGGAAGAAGGCGGGCTTCCTCGGCGACAGGGACTTCCCGTTTGGCCATCCACCTCCGCCTCGTCATGGAACAGGGCAGCCGCCGACACCTGCATAGGACGACGACGACGAGTACAGGGACGCGCTGGCCTACCACAACGAGGAGGCCAAGGACGACAGCAACGACTACGTCGCCTGCATTTTCCAGGAATGGTAGTTGGCCATGGCGGAGGGCCGGGCAAGTACCCGGTGACGATGACAGACGACGAGATCGCGAGGCTCGGCATCCTCATCTCGGAGGTGGACTGACTGGTGCAGCCGCCGCTGCCCCGGTACGCCACCGGCATCAAGCCACCGGGCTCACGGAGGAAGAGGCTATACGTCGGGCGCTCGAGGACTCGGCCCCGCAACCGGTGCAACCGCCGCCTCAACCTCCTTCGTACAACCCGTGGGCGGCTCCACGTCCACCACCGGCGTGGGCTGCTCCACCTCCACCACCGGCGTGGCCTGCTCAACCTCCACCACCGGCGTGGCTTGCTCAACCTCCACCACCGGCGTGGCCTGCTCTACCTCCACCACCGCCGGCGGCACCGCGTATGTTCTGCCGCTTGCCAACTAGCCATGGCCGGTACCGGAGCTCATCGTGATCGACGACGACGACGAATAGGCGTAGGTGTTCTTAGGTTTTATATTTAATTTTCCTTTCTTTTACAATGTAAATTATGTTTTCATGTTAAAAAAATGTGTCGTGCCGTTGGAGCCACCCCTGACCCAAATGGATGCGCGATTGAGTTCGACCATTTGGAGCGACCCAAACGGACACGCGCGGACATTTTAGACGTCCGAAATGAGTGGCCCAGTTGGAGATGCCCTCATGCTCGTGCCCGTCCAAACAGACCATATATGGTTCATTTTGTCTCGATCATCAGTTAATCATTAGTATCAGTCCACCAGCCATGCAAGCAACCACATGCGTATTAGTTCAAGGGTTCAAGCTGAAATAGTTTGATCACCCAACATAAGACACATATATTTGGGCATCGGACCGATGTACTCATTCCGTTTCAAATTAATCGGCTCACCTTTTTTTCTAGATAAGCATGTGTCTAGCTACACATTAAAAGCTTAGGACGAGTCTAGGTAAAGTGTATCTAAATAAAGTTAAGCCAGTTAATTTAGAACGAAATGAGTATAGATTAATCTCGCAAGATGTCGAATGGTATTGCACTTGTGGCGAGTGCGATGCGAGCAGTGTGTCAGGAGCAAGCACGACTACACGCACACGGACACATGCAGCTTGAGGTGGTGGTGGTGGTGGACCGTATGCAGATTGGCAGACAGAGAAGATCTATAGCACAAGTAGGAGAAATGCACAAGTGCTCATGATCGATTATGCAGAATGAATGAATTAGAAAGAACTGTGCAGGAGATCCGGAGGACGTGGATTGGAGGGAATATATGTACTACTACCTGACAGGACAACGAGACACTGTTTTCTGAAACTTGCGATCGATCTGAGGTGGACGCCCACCATACTTTCTGAGGAGCTGACCGGACAAGAGATTGTAATGTATCGATCAGGTGTGTATGAGCATTGGTCTCTCGCTGTTTGTCACTGTTTATTCCGTTGCCTGTCAGTTTCACACCCTGTAAATACTATTCAGTTTTAATTTCACACTGCTGCATGCTTATGACATTATATTTTTTTTTTCAAAAAGAAGGATGAAAATATGTGCATATAGCTTTACACATCGTTTTGATGGAGCTTACATGGTTTTAACTGATTTCTACTTCTCTTAACTAACTTTATAGAAGTGTCTATGAACTTCTGTGAATGGAGATTTTACTATATAAATGAATTCTCGGGTAGGATCAACAGTTTTCGGGGCTGAAAATTGTTGAACAGCTACTTAATAAGGATGGTGTACGTCGTTTTTTCTTCACCGATGCTGCATGACTTGGCGGTGATGTGGCATTTCGTGGAAGGTGACGTCGGTGACTTTTTTCGTCACGACAAATACATGATATGATATGGACGCGTCATGGACTATGATGTGGCATTTCCATGAAGAGTTTAATTTGTTTGTCATTGAATTATGATGACATAGGTCACACGGTCCATTCCGGCGGCCCACCCATTCATCGATTTTCTATTCCGGCGGCCTATTTATCGTGGCCCATTTATGTAAGGTCGGTTCTGGCACCCATGTTCCTATATTTAGGCGCATTCACTTTTAAAATATAGTAGCCTGGTTTATTTTTCCCCTATTTCACATCACATTCACATTCCGGCAATCATATACCCATTTTCACATCACAAGCCCAACACAAAGTGACAAGAATTCACAATAAATCACAAGGATTAATATCATCAGCTCCGGTCACATATTCACAGTCAAAAAACCCTTAGAGATTTGCCACTTGTCACAGTTCTAAGTTCTAACAAGCTAGGCCACAATATGAATTACAGAGCTAAAATCAATTAATAAGCATTCTACGTACCAAGAAAACACAACCAACTAATAAAGAACATGATTAATTATGTGAAAATACCCTCGTGTTCTGAGTCAACTATGGCCTTACATTGATGCAAGATGTATTTTTTTATAGTGGTCTTATATAAAAAAAACAGAGAAAGCATAATAAATGAATAGCGGCATGAGATTGTTTGTAGTGCTAACAACAATTAGAAACCATTATTATTCAAAATAGAACAACACAATAAGCTTGGTATAATAAACAAATAAAATATTGCATGAATGGCTGACAACAAGTAAAATAGAAAACACATAGTTCCTCGGCATGACGACATGTATATGACAAAAAAAATTACAGGACAGTAGCAATGCCCACATATCGATGTGCCATAGGATAGAGGATCGCTCCACACATTTCGGCCTCATGGCATGGTTTTTGTTTGCACATTTCCATAACGTTTCCACCTTTGTGGTTGGCACGACAACATAGTTGGAAATCTACATGAATAAAATTATGAAAAGTTGTGAGGGAGCAGGGATTCACCTACACCCCCGCACTATTTGAAGTTTCTCTTTTTTGCTTCTCCCAAACTAAAATTGTATACATTCTTGAGAAAGATTAGGTGAAAGGTACAATATAATGGGGATTTGCCCTAAATAAAGTTAATTTTATGAAACTTAAATGTGGTAAAATAATATTGTATTCATATAAGTACCATTACATATATTTACATGGTATAAAAAAGTTATGAACTATTTTCTCCACATCAGCTCTAATGTTTCAGCGACCTGCAAAGTTTCTAGTATATATTTCATTTTATTTGACACAGTCAAATAAGAGAGCTTGTTTTAAAGTGAGAATGGTGAGCCAACAAGGATCTTGGTGCATGCATGTACAGCTTATATATATAGGGGTGTTTAGGGACTACGTACTGTCCCTGCTTTAAAAAATGAAAGTCAAAAATTTACATGATAAATGGATTGTGATTTAACCCTCGTATGCATCTTTAAGTATTTATTCCCTCTCTTTCATATTAGTTGTTACTAATTTACAGAAACAACTAATTTAGAATGGACAAATAATTGATTAAAATCTCCACCTACAACAATATATACCAAATGAACTATATATATATACCTATAAATATGAACTAGCTCAATTAAAAATATCTCCTTTATCTCTAGTATTTGGTGCAGTATATACATATACCAAATTCCAACAACAATCAGCAGACTTGTTTTTTACGAGCATCCTAGCATGAAGGAACCGATCTCAAACTCAACTAAGTACATCATATGCTACTACATCACTGTCAACTCCAGAAGGCCGAGGACACCGCACTCGTATTGGCTACAAATCATTCCGCCTACGCAGCCTACGACCGTTTAGCTGAGGAGAAGCTACCTTATGATCGAGCAGTGTAGGAGTAACATATATACATCTACAACAAGCTGTCATAGTTGTAGTGCTCCTCCTTCAACCCTAGGTCCCTCAGCACCTCGTCGCACCTGTCCCCTCCATCAATTCTCGAACCTGCCGCCCATAGGCCGTCGTTGAGGTGCTGACTGAAGTCTAGGATACTATCATAGTTCAGCAGCGGCGGCATGCTGGAGAAGGCGTCGATGCTGAGGCGGTGCAGGTCGTGGGAAGACGGCGGTAGCTGGTAAGGGTGGCTGACGAGGGAGGGGAACGGCGCCGGAGGAGAGTGGTAATCCGGATCATGGTGGCACATGGAGGAGCTGGCGTAGTTGTATCCCTTCACGGCAGCGTCGCCGGGGATGACCACCTGCTCGCTGGCCATGGCGGACTCAGTGTCTGTTTTATTCTTGTGGAAAACTCTGCACAGCACCCAGTCCTCCTACACAAGTAAAATTCAGATAAGACAATCCATGTTAACATTGCAGATTTATTTGAGACTCAAGTGAGATCAGATGCAGCTAAGGTTTAATTAGTTGCATGATCTTTCTTGCAGTAGCAATTGACAATTAATTAAGAATACCTTGGGAGGGGAGTGGGGGTTCTCGATGCGGAACTCGTGCATGACCCAGCTGGACTTAGTGCCGTTGGGGGCTCGGCCGTGGTGGAAGACAAGCGTCTTCCGCATGCCCGCGATGGCGGCGCGGCTGGACGACGACGACGACCTATGATTGCGGATGACGCGGTCCTTTCCGGTGGCCTTCCAGTAGCCAGACTTGGTGGCGCGGTTCTTTCGTAGCCCCGTCGCGTACTTGCGGTCGCGGAAGCTGAAGAAGTACCACTCATTCGTGCTCAGCTTGGCCACATCTGCATAGTGCATACACCAGCATGCATGGGATCAGATAGAGAAACTTAATGGAGGTCGACCGAGGATTCTCGAAGTGTGTATGAAAACATTGTTCTTAAAAACAAAGCATGCAATTGTCCATTTTAATGAGGAAAATATGAGTACTAAATTTCAAAATCGTGGGGGAGTACTTATGGTTCCATGATTGTAAATGTTTTGTAGCACCTGGCTAAGAAACTATGAGTACGAAATTTCAAAACATTGGGGGAGTAGTTATGGTTCTATGATAGTAAATGTTTCGCAACACCTGCTTAAAAATTTATAGGAAAATGACAATACAAAAAGGTCATATGTATCGATTGACGCAGAGGCTGGGCTGCCCCTTTTCGACAAACAATATTTAGAAAGGTAATGCTTGTAATGGTAGCCCACTTAAAATCTTAATGGGAAACTTGTGCTAGAAGCAACACCGCGTTACTCGATTTGCATAGCAGATGATATTCATACCTAAACATACGTACAGAAAACAGTTAAGAAATAAATTATCTAGTAGAGATTAGACTGATTGATCTCTAAGCATAAATATTGATCTGGATATTACGTGTGTGCTAAGCTAATAAAACGCGGTTGCGTCTAAGTTAATCATTCCATGGATTGGAGCTGAATTAATTAGGAGATGCAAATACAGTGACTTGCTGGAGAGGGACTAGCGTTACGTACTCCACTTACTACTCCACAAGAGAGAGACATAGAACGAGTAGCAGTGGTGCTAATTTGCCAATTACTAATTAACAGACCTGGTAGCTCCCATGGCTCATTGACGTGCAGATCCACCTCGATCATGGTCCCAGCAGGGCAGGCGCCGGCGAAGCGGCGGTTGGTCACCTTGTTGTGCAGGTAGTGGCACACCAGCTCCTCGTCACTCGGGTAGAACCGGAACCCTGGCGGCAGCCTCGTCTCGATGTCCCTCAGCCCCATATGCTCTTATCTGTCCCTAAAACCTCCTCCTCCAATCTCAACAACCTCTAGTTTGTACTGAGATACGTGTATGGGTGAGAGATATTCGGATGCCTATACGAAATGAACACAGCACCTAGACCAAGCTAGATAGATATATAGCTGCAGAGACCAAGAGGAGAAGACAATCGAGAGAGATCAAGGTAGCTCGGGAGCAAGAATTTGGCAGGGTATATCTATATCTACGTTGCTGTAGCTTGAGTGGTTGTTGGTATGGTATGAGGTTGGGAGGTGAGACGCAAGGAAATATATAGCTTGGCTCTGCCAGAACCTGGAGGATTAATCTTAATTGTATGCAGTTAATAAGAACCTAGTGACGAAGAATCGTAGGGGAGCAAGCAACCAGGCCGGGAGTCCAGGGTGGTACAGGAGGAAGCGATCCCTTCTGTCTATATAGCTAGCTAGCACGACTTTGCAATCTCTATCAACCTCTGCATCGGCCTGAGAAGCTGACGAGGATACGGCTGGAGCAATGGCGTATTAACTCGCACTGGTATGATGGATTCTCCCCTGCCTCTGCTGTTGTCCCGTCACCGGAGCTGAGGGGAGCGGAGGCAGTCCGGGGGCGCTCGACGTGGAGGGGAGAGAGATGGAGACAAGGGCCCGTGGGCGGCTATCTTATTCGCTCCGATGCTGAACTCGGGATC
Organism: Lolium multiflorum; assembly: GCA_030979885.1. Lineage (NCBI taxonomy): Eukaryota > Viridiplantae > Streptophyta > Magnoliopsida > Poales > Poaceae > Lolium > Lolium multiflorum. Next base: position 44,072 of record JAUUTY010000067.1, on the reverse strand, counting down.
CTATAGCTTTTTTTTAGATAAGGAAATATATTAATATCAATCCGATTATGTCATTTCCCTGTGACAACGTGCACCACCAAATGAGTGCAGTGCACACAACTAAAAGAAGTAAGAAAACTAAGAAATAAAAGTCCTGCTACAACATTCCAGCCCTGACAACAACAATACAATCACCACTGTGACAGCACGAAATGCAACAGTTCTATAAACGACGTGTAGAGAGGGAACGTTGTACAGTCATCATCACTTTAAATAAGGTCTTGAATTTTATCTTGAAAATCAGTCCTCTCAAACAATGCCTACAACAAGGTCATTGCCGGGCACAACAGTTAAGGCGGACACTGAGTTTCACCTGAAACCAAGACTACGAGCTTCAATTACGTGTCAAGTACACATCTGGCAGCACTGCCTAGAGCAGGAGCAGCAAAGCAGATCAGTCGGCCATCGCGGAGACTCGAACCTCTTTTAGCCAGTCCACAATCCGGCCTTCATGATATTCTTCTTCCTCACCATGGACCAAAAAGTTACCTGATGTCAACACGAGAATGAAACCGCGCCCGCTCCCTCCCGGAACATCGGAATAAAAACATGGTGTGCACGGCAGGCCCACCCGATCCGAGCAAACTCCGGGCAAAAAGTCTGTGTTCATTAGCGACCAGGGAAGCCTCCGGACTCATCTGCTGCAGATCAAGGAAAGCGACCTCTGGTGGATTTCATCTTCGCTGCGAGAACCTCGAGGGGACAGCCACAAACAACAAGCAAGACCCACGGCAGCCCCTACGCCGCCGGTCCTCATGCCGGATCACCGGGAAGAGAGCCAGTGGCGCAGATCTCTACCCCACCGCAGACGTCACCGGGGCCGGAGGCACCACCGCTCCACTGAATCCTCCATGGCTGCCGGCGGAGTATCGGGCCCCGACAATCGCCGTGCCTCCCGGCTTCATCCAGCGGCGCTTCATCACCTCCCATGGAAGCGCCGCGGCGAGAGCCTCTCTCCCTGGTTGAGCAACTACAAGTACATCAGCATACAGGGGTAGAGGAAGAGGAAAAAGCAAGTGGGGAAGGAGGAGATCGAGGCTGCAAAGGAATTAAGCTCAACCCAACATAAGTGCAATGGACCGGGTCGATTACATGGATGTATGTGTGCACCAGCGAAAATCAACTTTTTATGTACAGGTTATTTCCCTAGAGCGTGATTGGTTGCTGGAATGGATTTTTTCCATCTCGTACAACGTAGGGCATGTACAACAGTATCTAGTCAGCCGTATGTAGCATGGTGCACATAGGATTTTTATCTAGGTGGAAGAGAGAGTAGCTAGAGAGAGGAAAGCCGTCTGTAATATTACAGATCGTTGGTTCCCGCAGAAACCGCAGCTTACCGATAGCTTTTTTCCCATTTTACAAGAGGTGTATGTAGCCCATCGTTAGTGTCTAATCTCCCAACCGTCTCGCCTGGGTATGCAGCGTGATTGTAGGCCTCAACCAGAGATTAAATAGACAGATTGTTGTAGAAGGTGTCTGTAGCGTGGTCTATATGTCACTACAGGAGAAAAAGGCCTTTGGCGTGCAACTATCTGCACGGCAAAGGACACTATATGCATAATAAAGGCTTTGCCGTGCGATGCCGCACGGTAATGTCATTGACTGCAAAAGTTTTTTTGCCGTGCGCCTCGCCAATGTTGCAAGTAAAGGTTTTGCCGTGCGACGCCGCACGGCAAAGGTCGCTTCTTCGCCGTGTGCCAAACATGTTTTATCTAAAAAAAAGCCCCAAAATGATCGGTCTGGGATTCAAACCTAGGACGCAGAGTAGGTAAAGCGTGCAATCTTGTCACTGGGCTAAGTGTTCGTCTGTTGATAACTATACCATGCCACGCCTTTGAGCTCAGAAGATATCCAGTTTTTACATCTTTGTCGTGCGCTTACACTAGGCAAAGTCTTTCTTTGTCGTGCGTTTGTTAAAACACAAGGCAAAGGCTTTGCCGTGCAACACAGTTGCGCGCACGGCAAAGGGTGAGACACGGCAATACCCAACGCCTTTGCCGTGCACTGAATGTTTGCCGTGTGGTGTGTTGGGCCATTGCCGTGCACCTTTCTTTGCCGTGCGGCCTCTTTCGTCGTTGCCGTGGATCCTATCTTTGACGTGCGCTTGTGTCTGTCTTTGTCGCGGCCAAGATCTTTGCCGTGCGATTTTTTACCGTGCGCACGGCAAAAGAATCTTTACCGTGCGGGATACACAGCAAAGACAGCCTGCACGGAAAAGACATTTTTTCCCGTAGTGTGTGACATGGCATGGGTCCACATGTGTACAGCTCGTGCGGCCCGCACATGGTCCAAAGACTTTGCATTATAAATGTGATCGATACTTCAATATGCATTAACGAAAACAGTTGAACCTAATTGCTGCACAATTGGTACTCGACCAAGTGTGTGAGCCTTCTTATAATAAGTTGGAGGTTGCAAGATCGATTCTTGTAGGCGGTACCTGCTCTTTCTTCTGTATTTTCTTCTACTTTTGCTACTTCTACCGAGGCTATGATGTAAATACTTGGTACAAGTTTTCCTACTTGGACTGATGGCAATTTCATTTAGGATCGGTGAGAGAAACCAAAGCCCATGTGATTGGTAGGTTTCATGTTCATGAGCATTGTGGGTAACTAAACTAGTTCAATCATAATCCCCATTAATCTTTCTAACCATTCATCGATTCAAAATAAGGTATACATTAAAAAGATGGTCCTCGATATTTTGATTCCATTCCCGTGATTGGTTTGTAGTTTTGTCCAGTGTCTCAAACTCTATTTCGTGTTCTCTTTGGAGCTTTTTGGATGAATTTTATCAAATTTATCACACACGGTCGACCATTTGAAATTTCCTTCGAGATGTAACTTTATCTAACCACTTCATACAACTTTCGTGTTCGGTTTTGGCATTCGTAGACGACTAGATCTACAACTTCGTACAGTGTAGTAGGGCGATATAGACGTACTCATTTACCAATGTAAAAAAAATGGAGAAGTATGAACACGAAAGTTGTGTGCGACGGTGAGATGAACCTACTCCTCGAAGGTAATTTCAAAATGCAAAATGTATGCGAAGAATTTGACAAAAATCATCAAACAAAGCTTCAAAGGGAACAAGAAATAGAAATTCAAAAGCTCGACGAAATTAAGAACCGGTTGCTGGAATGGATTCGAAACATCAGGACGCATCTTTTTTGTGTAGAGCTTATGTCGAAGCAAAGCACCGTTTTGTAGATTGGAGGATGTTTAAACTTGAATAAACTCACAATTGATTGATTGTTTGATAGAGTTCCAAGACAAGACATATATATAGAGGTCTAATCGTCCAACTACTGCTAACCCTAACTTGGATTACAAGCAATAATAATAGTGTATCCCCATGGATATCAACGCAAGATTCTTTCCATTCGAACTGAATGAAATATCAGTGGATAGATTCAAATAACTAGCCTCAAATCTCAAACTGAGCAGTGGTTGGAACATGAAGAACACGAACTTGACCCAATGCAACCTTCTCCGAACAAAGTGAATGTCAATCTCAATATATTTGGTCCGCCAATGTGGGTTGCTAGACATGTAAACTGCAGAAATGTTATTACAATAAACAATAGTGGCTTGTTGATCGCGGTGGAGAAAAAGAACCCTTTGGTGTTGATGAAAACCATGAGTGTTGGCGTAGTTGATGTAGATTGTCGGCGACGATGACCACGAACGATGTTGGTGTTGACGGCGCGAGGTAGATCAACTTGGTGTAGATACAATGGCGAAGACGTGTAGTAGGATGCAGCTCGGGCTGCAGCTTGGCTTGGACTAGATCTGATCTTGTCCCGCATGCAGCTTTATGTGCCGGATGCCATGCACAACGTCCGGGAGGAGATGCAACACGTTGCAGTTGCTTGATGTTGTGTGAGTGGATGGCCGAGCGAACGGAGCAGTCCGCCGTCATCTGAACTCGATCGATCCGCTGATCACCGGCGAGAGAGCTAAACCTGATATTTATTTGTGGCTAAAGAGAAGGGGGGAAAAGTAGATCTAAAATGAAATTTGCAAAATTATGAAATCAGTCTAAAGAAGAAACTAGCTATGCATGTGATCTCCCGGCGGAAACGATGTGTGGCTAAACCCTAGGTTGCGGAAAGAACCGCTCTGATACCATGTATACTTAATAAGCTCACAATTGATAGATTGTTTGATAGTTACAAGACATATATATAGTCACCAAACCGACCAAATACGGCTAACCCTAAATTGAATTACAAGAAATAATAATTGTCTAAGATGATGATTAAAATGATCCAGATTAGAGGCAAGGTTACCTAATATGCTCCTATGGTTGGAGCCACGAAGAGGTTTACACTGTATTGGCCGCGCCGGAAGGAAGTAGGCTTTGGGGCGCAGTCAAAGCAGCTAGGTATACAAATTCTCTTTGAAAGGCGTTTTAGAAAATGCATTAAAAAAATGCTCTAAGCAAATGGAACCGGTATGCCCGAGGCGTGGCGGAAAACACACAAACCCATCTAAGGTTGTCCTCACCTGCGGCGATACCATCGGTCAAGCTCCGCCTCCCGGTGGCCTTCGGGCCCCTTGGGAGGTGGCGGGGTTGCGGTCCCTCAGTGAGGAGTTTCACATTCCTTAATTTAGTTTGTTTTTGAGTCTCTTTTTGTGATGCGAGGCGGCGGCTATCCTGAAGTCAGAATAAGGTCCTCCCGTCCCTATCCTCGCTCCGGTGGTGCATCTAGCGCTGACGGAGGGCGTGTTTGGAGTTGTGTGCCCGTCGGATCTTCTGGCAGTGTGTTTTTTTCGCTCTGGTGCGCTGGTCCTTTGGGACCTTAGCACGACGACTTCCCATCTGTCTACTACAACAAACTCTACTACGATAAGCTTTGCCTGACTCCGGCGATGGAGGGGCGAGGACAGCGACGCGCCTTCGGCTCGTGCTAGTGTTTGTAGTCGTCGCTAGGTGGTCCGGATACCAATTTGTATTTTTTTTACTTTTTGAATTATTTGTACTACTGTTGATGATTATTAATAGATCGGTGGATTTCTGGCAAAAAAAAATGCTCTAAGCAAATGAACCAACCGAACTGAAACCAATGCGGCGCGATGGATCCGGATGTAAGAAAACGTCGCCGGGAGTTCATAATCATGGGAAGCTTCAGTATCATCTCGCATTGATTGATTTACTGATTGATTGATTTGATCCACGGACAGGCGACCCAAAGTGTGTTTTTCGTGACGATATGTGTGGGCTGCGTCGCCCGCATAGCAATCACTAGACATCGACACCTGTGCGTCTCGGTCTAGGGTAGACCGAGAGGAAGGCGGCGTGCGCAAGCCAGCTTGATACATCCCTATGTGTCGTCGATAGGCCCCTAAGCGGATCAACTGAAAAATGCAAGTTTCAGTCTCCTGAAAAATATTTTCCAAGCAAATTCGGAGGTGGCGCATAAAAGCATCCGTATTTGAAAACTAAAAAACGAAATTCAAATATGGCGGGAGAATTGATCATCGCAAACAAGTTCATAAAACTGAAATTGGAACTGCATAGTTGCATGATCGTCATTGCGATCGCAAAATACATATTACATATAGATTTGCCTCGGCCACGCAACCTAACTTAACTAATTTTCGGCCCTAACGGGGCCTCTACGCGCGGCGGAGGACGTAGCCATCGGCGCCTACTCGGAGTCGAGGTTGTAGGTCGTCGACCTACTTCTTCACACGGCGGACGGCGGCCTCCTTCTGCGTCGCCTCGTATGTGCACCTGACGGACAGTGTCCGCCTCCTTGCGACGGAAGCGTGCGCGACCATGGCCTCCGAAATGACAGCGACATGTTGGATCGTTGTCGCCTCCTCCTCGTCGTTGAGGATGTAGTCCGCGGAGTTGAAGACGGTGCACGCCGGCGCCGCCTCCTCCTCCTCCTTGTTGTTGCTGTCATCGACGGGCGACGCAAGGGCATGGCCCAACGCGCCAGAGGAAGATCCCTCGCCGCTATTGGCGTAGCGGGCAAGCTTCCCCGACGGCGTCAGTCCCAATTTTGTCCACCGGCGCGCGCTCCGCTTCCGCGCGCCCTCCAAGCGGTTCCATTTCCGCCGCTCTGCCTCTAAGCGGAAGACAGGAGGGCGCGACGGCCAGTTGCTGCCGCCAATCCACATGCCTCGCCTCCCGCAACTGTCGGCGCCAGCCATGCGGTGCGATGGAGCTCACGGAAGAGCGGATGCGGCGGCGGCAACGAACGGAATTCTCGCCGGAAGTAGAAGCGCGCAGACGACGGAGGAAGAGAAAGCGTAAATAGGGGCCGCGCGCCCTCACTTTTTCGGGCCCCCGAAAAAAATTTGAATCGAGCATCGATTCAGGTGCTGCTCTCTACGCCGATTTCGGCCCGAATCCGTAAATCCGCCGGAAAAATTCAGTTCCGGTGGTATTTATGGCTCCGTTAGAGTTGCTCTTAGGGTTAGATTGATTCTCGTGGATTCTACCCAAGAACATCACAATAAATTAAGTAGTATTGTATTATTCGTACATTGCTTAAAAATAGGATTAATAAATCGAGCTGCAGCTCGCAGGGCATGCTACTATGCTAGGCAGAAACGACCAAGTTAATGAGACAGTAGCAGGGCCAGGAACTATCGCTCCGACGAATGCAGCATCTGACCCATGAACAGTATTGGGTCTTCGTGGCCACGTTGCGCTGCATGTCCGAGACAGCTAGTTCTCCCATTCTTTTCTTGGAAGCATGCTCTCGCTATATATGGTTACCAAGCACCAGTCATGGGCGGCGTCACGTTAAACAAAGGTATTGGGTTGGGTCGCCTCTAGCACTGTGTATATGATCCAGCCGAAGATGGTAGCTAGAGGCTAGAGCTCCTCTTACCATGCATGTATGGGCGGTGCCTGAAAAAAAGGGGACACATGCAACATGCCAACAAAGGCTTCAACGATTACAATGTTGACATAAAAATATGATAAAAACTTCAAATGAAAATATACCACCATTTCATCGATAAGTGACTTTGGCACATGAGCACCAGTGCTCCCGGTTTTTAAAAACATATTTCTGAGATTTCAAAAAAATTGAGCTTAAATCTACACATACATAGAAATCTTCTGAATGTTGTATTATGAACTATATAAAAAATAAAAAAATTCTAACACAAAATTGTTCTTTTTCTATAGCTAAAACTACAATATAATTATTACCGAAACTTCACACGGGTATTCATGACATATGTGTGTATTCATGGAATAATTTTTATGATTTTTTGAAACATAAAAATACAGTTTTCAAATATTTCAAAAACCGGGAGCACTGGTGCTTATGTGCACCAATTCTTCGTCCTTCTCATTTCATTTACAAGTTTGGTACTATAATAGAGTGTCATTTGATATTACAAGTTTTACCATATGATAATATAGGCATAAATATATTTGAATTTAATGATGAACAATATCATTTCATCTTTCAAGGGTTTTGCCATACTGCAATAGTGTTCTACTAATATTTAGTTCCTTTTACACCCTTAACTATGATAAAATTATAAGTTTGCTCCTCAACTCCGGTATCATATTTTCTTTATCTCTGAAGCTAGTGCCAATTCCATCTATATGTATTCCCTTGACCCTCTAAAATGGTTTTTTGTGACAACATGAAGGTTTGTTTCTCGTAGGGGGGATTTATTGGCATGAAAACAAACCAAAAGTAAGTAAATTTTGCAATAATATACTTAAGAAAAACACAAATTATAAAATATAAATATAAATATTTCTGTGAACATATTTTTTTAGGGGTTTTCAAATATTGTGGAAACCATTTCTAAGAAAGTAGTGGATAAGGCCCATGCAAGGGATAAAATCCAAACTAGCGTCCATCCATGAGGAATTGAACCCAGGTAACATGGTTGCCAAGTCACAAGCGAAACTAAGTAAAAACTATGGAACTATGTATAGTTTCAAAGTTATTCCAATAAGAAATTCTTATGATTTTGTTGGCCAAATTGTGATTTTTTATATTTCTTATTAATTTTTTTGGGTTGCATCAAATTTTCTTATCTTTTCCCTCGGTTTTGTTTTAAACCGTATTGGATTGTTTTAAAGCTACGTTTCATTTTTTTTCTTTTTTGTCTTGTTCATGTTTTAAAAATAGAAAACATGAAAGTTCTGTATTTTTGTTTCCTGTCTTTTTTAAATAATAGTGGCGATAGGCTACGAGTAAGAACTTATTTCATTGTAAGAAATTAACCAAAAACTATATCGTTTTTAACACTCGAGAGAACACTAATTTATTCTGTTGGAGTTACTAATCCAAATTACAATATTCTATTGATGCATTGTAATCATAATAGATTAATAGTTATAAAAAATGTGTGCGCGAGACTGTTGGCATGTCCAAAGCAGCGTATAATTTCACAAACTAGTGGTATTTACAAAATAAGAATTGTTGCATTAATTAAGTATAATGAATACTCCTTGGAGTACGATTTATTATTCAATAGGCTAGCTTCTTAAAAAAGTACTAATCCTTTTCCACTAAAATGGCTCTATGATGAGCTGATCGATTCCATTCGGTGCTTCCAGTTCCAGCGGAGAGATTATTATTCTCTTCTCCGTTGTTTACTCTTGCATTACATACATGCAGGAAGAGTGGCGGCTCAACACTCCTTTCCTTCCTCCCTTTCGCCGGACCTACGAAAGCGACAGAAAACAGAGGAGATGAGGCCCTAAATTCTCGTTTTTAGTCTACTTTTCATTTCGACGTAGTACATGAAGAGTATACGCCAAAATTCCACGAAGCTAGCACTTGACACGCCCAATACAAAGTTATTGCACTAGTTAATTAATTTATGGGTAGGGGTTTAGGCCAAGCTCGTACGCATGCACGCATGAGCTAATCATCGAATGGATATAAATTACCTACACACAATATAGGTGGCTGCATAATCTGTAGATTGGAGTTCCTCCTATTTCCTAGGCGTTTTACATTTTCTCATTACGACATGTATTTCATCTTTTTTTCGTTTTTTCATGAACATTTAGAGAACTTTTAAACGACTGTGTGCATCAACACGGGTGTACTTGCTTATTCAAGTAATAAAAGCGTCCATTATGAAAAAAACATACACACAATAGTAGATGTGCAACTCCATATCTATCTAAATTACTACTCCCTCTATTCCGATTTAATTGACTTCCGCTGAACCATTCGTTCTTAGCCTCCCTCGCCTCAGTTACATTGGAAAGGGGTGAGTTGCTAGGGGTTGGCTGGCACTCTTACATATCCAGAGAAAAAACATAACAAAGGAAATATTCCTAGGGAGGCAGTACTTTTTTTTTTTGACAAAAAGGGATGCACCCCGATTTCATTTAATAGAAACCAAGTTCTTTTTGCTACATCAGCAACACCACAAACCACCCAAGCCGCAGACAAACAAAAAGAAAACAGGCTTCTCGCAAGACACAACTTACAGAGAGAGCAGAAAGCAAAAAAGAAGAAAGCAGTAACATCTGCAAGGCAAACTAGATCGCACCACTTCTATTCTACACACCTTCAAAAAACACATCTTCCATACATCTAAGCTTGACTCGTCGTCAGTAGACGCTTATTTTCAATATGAACATACATTCTAGCTCACTTTTTTCCTCCTCTTTTTTGTTTTTCAGTTGGTAATCCTTGGAATCCACGATCTCCATCTTCCGTTGGCAGCAAACATTTCCTTAAAGCCGTGGCAAAGCACGGCGCACTTTCGATGTGTAATCCTCCTTTTTTTACTTTAGTCCACACAAGGACTAATCCAATACACAATTCTATACACGATATCAATAGGTTCAGCAGGCCATTTTCGGTCAAAACATGCCGCATTTCGTGCCTTCTAGAAAGCCTAGAAAACCGCGACAACTCCAACCGAAATTAGTCTCATTTTCTTTTTTGGAAATCCTTTCAGCCAAACCACGAAGCAATCGTCTATATCTGTGAATTAGCAAAAAAAGCCAGTTGCACAACTAACAATGTCCTAGACATATCTGGCTATAGGACATTCAAAGAAGAGATGATTAATAGATTCATTTTTACCACAAAAATGGCAGTTCTTTGAGTAGGCTCCTCCTCGCTTGAGCAAAACTTTCTTTAGTCAGAATCTTTTTTTCAAAACCATTCAAATAAAGGTTTTAACTCTGGGAGGGATTTTAACCTGCCATAGAAAGTTAAAGGATATATTTTCCGCAATTTTGCATAGCAAAATAAAAGGATTTGACATTGAATCCCCCAGATGGGGACAATATCTAGATGAGCTTGTCTTCAACATTAGTGTTGAGAGAAACATCATTCCAAAAAAAAATTAGTTCAAACCAAGATTTTGCTTTACTTTCATATAGCCTACATATAAAAGTTAAATTTGTGATGCCACTCTAACTTTTTCTTATGTTATCTGTTGGGTTTGAGTGACTGGGTATAGATTAGGAAAAATGTCGGCCAAAGCTTTATCTTTCAGCCAAACATCTTTCCAAAATCGTGTTCTAGCACCATTCCCCACTTTAATTCGATAACGGCTTGGCCCAGAGTAGTTTTGGAAAGATATTTTCTCCAAATAAGATCTTGCCATGGACCAGTTTCATTGAATAATTTCCACAACCACTTGGATAGAAAGGAAATATTCATGACTTCCAAATCCAGGATACCTAGGCCACTTTGGTCTCTAGGAAGGCAAACAGTTGACCATTTAATCAAGTGTTATTTATTCTTGTTCTTATTCCCGCTCCAAAGAAAACGGGACTCAATCATGTCCACTTTATGTTCAATACCAACTAGTAACCTATAAAGGAATAACATGTATAAAAGAATGATATTCAAGGAAGAGGTAATTAAAGTGGATCCCCCACTAACTAGATTCTTCCCTTGCCAACAACTCAATTTTTTTTCATGCTTTTCCAAGACAGGTTTCCAGTCTTTTAAGCTAAGTCTTTTTCATCAATGGAAATTCCCAGGTATTTCATAGGAAGTACACCAGATTTGCAAGTGCAAATCTCCTCAAAATCAATACTTCTTCTCTCTGGGAAAAAGTTTAGGCGTTACCCGTGCGGCCTTTACGCGGCAAAAGGCGCTTCTCACCGGCGAAGGCTTTGCAAATCATCTCTGGCTGGCTTTTACAGGCAAAACAGCGGCAACCAAAACAACGTTATGTGCGCGCGCCTCTCGCAACAAAGACGGTTGCCGTGCGCCCTTTTCTTTGCCGTCGCGTCCGGTACTTTGCCCGTCGGCGAGCATTCCATCTTTGATGCGTCGCTTTGCGTCTTGTGATGACGTGCCGTGCGGCTCCTCCTTTCTTGCACCCCACTGCCGCGTTGTCGTCTTGGCCAGCCATCGCGTGAAGATATCTTCCGCCACGTCTGGCAGATGACCCGCCGGCAAAGGCCGCTCTGGCGAACCTCCAGGATCTCAGGCGACAATTGGCCATACGTAAGCGCTAAAATGCGTGTGCACAACAAAAGAGACCAGAGTCTTTGCCGTGTGCTGGTGCACGGCAAAACGCATTTCATTTTTTGCTGTTTTTCAATTATTCCTGCATTTCAAATATTGCATTTCACAATAGCATATATAACATATATATCAACATATGATCACCAAACACATCAACAACACCACAAATACATCGAGCACACACATAGTTCCACATGCATACAATCCGTTGCATAGGTCCCTTGAGCATAGTTCATGCATTAGTACACAATTCATAACAGAGATGCGAACAATGCATTACAACGACGACGAGTGCCCGAAGACCATGGCATCAACCTTGTCCTCCTCCACTTCCATGGCCTCACGCTAAATCATTGCCATGACATATAATCTATAACATCATCAGTGAATGACACATTTATCAGCCAGACATGGGCTAGGCGCGGGTTGGGCACAAGAGGACACCGCGGTTCATGCTCAGGATGATGTTCATGTTGTGATGTGAGGGTGTCCCGAGTGCAGGTGGCGTGCTTTGGCATCCCCTGCAGCCTTGAGTAGGTGGAGGAGCAGCAGCCTCCCGGTGGAGTAAACGAACATCGGCTCATCTGACTGACTCATCATGCTGCTGCTGCTTCCTCATCTCAGCCTGCTCGTTATACTGCATCATCGTATCTGCCTGTGATCTCTACAGATCACACTCCATGTCGCCCTTTGCTCTGAACCCTTTCACTCTTTCCAACCCATACCATCTCCTCCCTCGTTTGTGTTCTTAGCGATATCGTGTTTAATGAAGCATGTAAAAATGAGACTCAGAGGAAGAACATGCATGTGGCTAAGACAGCTGGAATCAGCCATGGCCGGGCCACCCTCAGAGCCTGGCAGCTCTTACGACCGTGAATCCACGGCGGAAGGCTCTGTGGTGACAGCACCACGTCCACCGACCATGGCGGCCATGCTTCAAGCCTTCCCTCCCGCATGCAGCGACCTCGAGTCAAAGTCCTCGGCCCTCAAAGTTGGCCTCCTGCATTATACCGCTTGAACTTGGAGCATCACAGCGTGTGGTCTACTGTGCGGGTTGACACGGACCCCGTCTGGAATCGAAGTGATATTTCCTTTGCTTCATCTTCTTTATGCGGCAAAACGTTGGAAGCCGCTCCACATCTGAGGTTCAAAGAAGAGTATAGATAGTGGTGCACTGCCCTTATGAATTCAACAAATATATAACGCATAGTTCAAGGCCAGGAACCATTAATTCTGCTCACCTGGATTACGCAGGTGAAGAGAGGGGATGCTGTTGGACTGTAGATCACACCTCGCATCTCTGCCCTTCTTCTTGCCCATCTCTTCGGAGGTCTCGGCATGTCCACCACACGACCATCGCAAGAAAGCACCTATCGTCCTTGCCGACGTCCTGAGGAGTTCTACATGCACAAAATAAACCCATTATGGTAAAATAAACTACATGGCGCTAAAGCAAATCAATAGCACATAAATGCAAATACTGCATGTCTGCCACCAGTGCATGAGCGTGTCGCGGCGTCCTCCTTAGTCAGCCGTGGGACGCGAGCGGTCGGCGTGCCGGTCGCGGACGCAGTGAATACGATGCCCTCGTAATTTTTATGTTGATCACCCTCTTCATACAAGGCTGGTGTAGGATTTATCCTTACTTGGGTCTCCTTCACACTCTGACCTCTTGATATTTACTTGCATGCTGTGCACATACGATAAAACAAGAGACGTTAATTGCCATTTATTATGACCAAAGGAGGTATGAATGGTGAAGTCAAAAGTCGTGCGAGAATTTGGCAACAACCAAATCCGCTGCAGTGCTGTGACAGTGCTCAGATCTTAGCGAAGAGGCACCAGTGCGCCACCTCCAAGCTACATCCCTTGTGACCACCGGTAAAGTGTTATCCCAGGGGAAATACCATCTAAAATTAAGCCCCAGATACTGAGTACCAAAATGGCAGTCTCTGAAACGACTCTTCATGCTTGAGCAGTACACTGTGAAACGACAACATCAATATATATGTGATAATAATTTTGATAATGACAAAATTGCGATAACGAAATGCAAAAATTAGCAGGTACCTCCTTCCATAGGGCACTAGAATAACGTGCATCGCCGAGGCCTTCGACGGCAGGAGAGAGCATGTTTATCTGCACCGATATGGCTTCCTCCTCTACGTGGCCTGACTTCTCTCCCACAGCTGGAGCAGTCTGAAAGTGTCCACGACTCTACCCAATCTAGGCTTTGATGGGGTTAGGCTGTAGTTCCCCAACCGATGTTGAGGTGGTGCTGTCGTCCCCCTCCCCTCCTCTGCTCCTCCGCACCTCCTCCTCCAGCCCGGTCCTCCCCCACCCCCCCTCCTCCTCTGATCCTCCCCACCCATGGTGCTCTGGTCCTGCCCTACCTCCTCGTCATCATCTTGGTGCCCGGGAGGGGGGCTAGGACTAGGGTGGTCTACAACGTGCATTGTTCTTCTCAACGACCGCGTGGTAGCGACCGGGGGAGGGGAGCTCAGGGGGGCTAATGAGTCGACCAGCCTCGAAGTCCTACACCTGCAAGTCCTTGAGCTTCTTTTAAGACCACCACCCTTTTTTTTTTTTTTTGGCATCACTTAAATCGCCTGCAAACACAAATGAAGAGAGTGGTTTATTAGTACGCAATATTGTAAAGAGATAAATATTAGTGAAAGCAACGAAATATAAGTAGATGAACATTAATGAAAGCAACAATAATGCAAAAGGATGAACATTAATTAGTGGAAGCAACAAATAGCAAGATAGAGTTCTCTCAAACATAGCACGGAGTTCTTACAAATAATCTAGCTAGACAATCTCTATTACACGGAGTTATTACAAATAACATTAGCTGGCCTCACAATTACTACTACATGGATCAGTAGCCCTATGTCGCCGTCCGTGATTGGACCGCGTGTCTGTCATAATCATGAGGCTCGGCGAACCAATAATCATCAATGAAACCTGGAGGTGGTCCATAAGCTTGAGAGTCAATCCCTGCCTCTGAACGCCTCGAGCAGAACTCGAGGTCTTCCAGAGGCACAACAGCCTCGACTTCATCTTACGCATTGTCCCCATCCATGCCGCATCTTCTTGTTCTTAAATCTCTGACTCATGTCATATAATCAGCTACAGCAGGCAGAGTGTGAAATGCCGGAGCCCTTCTTCTGATAGAACTAGGCACTCTTCTTTGAGGGGTCTGGCAGCGTGTCGTCCTTGTTTATAGGCCAAAGCCAGCCCTGTTGCGTCTGGCAAATCATCACGCATCCCATCCATATGTTTTGTCGGGTTTACTGTGAGCGTACGGGAGATGGGAATGGCAGAAAGGCTGGGTAGCCAAGATGTACACATCCTCTCCCTTACTCATCAGAGTTCTGCATGCTTCGACCAACCCAATTTCGGGATCCCGTCTCACCCGACGTGGGTCAGGCCAGCTGACATTTGAAGGCAGCTGAGATTCGCCTTCGGAAACTTCGTAGTTGGCGCTCAGTGCTCCTTCTCAGGCTCTTCCATAGTAATGGAGCCCATCGTCACCTTGACATACCCCCCCATTTAGTGTCTTCGCGTTGGGCCGGCTTGTTGTGTATTTATGGGTCTGGACGACCCGTTCGCGTCATAGGAGTTGAACGCTTAGAATGGTCAAGAAGCCCTAGCAATTTTCTTAGCTGCGACTTCATCTGCTTGTCAGTTCTTGCCTCACAAGTTTATGAAAGTTAAACAAAATAGCCATTAAATATCGGAAGTGCTAGCTAATTTGGGATAGAAAAATGCCAAATTACAGACAGAAGCTACTAAAACCCAAACACTTGCTTGCTCTCAGAAAATTTGCTTTAGTTCTTCAGGTGAGGCTCACTGTGGAGTATTCTTCCAATACATAGCCTTGAGATGCCTCCCAGATGAAAGAGGAAGAGTTAGCCACACGCAAATGCGAGTGAATGTTTGCGAATAACTAAATGGTTCCTCCGCTCAAGGAAGCATTAGGAGCTATCCAAGCATGAATGCCTCCCATGGGCAGCCGGAGGAAGATGCGGCCTGCTGTACCAGCAGGCAGGCCAGCCTGCCATCTGCACACCACCCACAGAACAAGCCAACGTCTTTGACGGAGTCTGTGCAGAGGGCGTGGGGCCCTTACACATACATGTGAAGTGCTCCGCTAGCCCCGGTCGTCATATGTTCGGATCCCGCGACCTTCCTTCCACAGACAGTCATCCACCCGGCGGTTCCGGTGCCCATTCTGTGTTCTTGCCTGAGAATCACTTCCAAGGCCACTAGGATTATCATCGACACAAACATGTTCTACGATCTCATGACAACGCCAGGGGGCAGGTTCAGGGGAATATAATACCGGCCAACAAAGCTATCTTGCCAGTGACATACCATATGGATTGAACCCATCCGTTGATATCGCAAGCGCCCTACCGCTCCCTCGGTCCTGCTTCTGATGAAATTTCTTCAAAGTTCTTCCATGCGATGCCATCCGACGGATGTATCATCTTGTCGGTGTGTCTGTTTCCTTCCACGGATCAGCAAAATCTGCAGGCGACTCATGATCATGAAGAGCAGCTGGATCCTCGGTAGAGAACTGGAAGATAGCGGAGGATATGCTTGGCAACCGTGGTCTGCCTCTTCGGACCATCACCATTGCGGTCTACCTCAAAGTACCTAGAGGAATTGCATTTGATGCAATAATTTGTGTCGGCGTGCTCCTCTCCGAATAGCATGCATCCCTTTGGACAAGCGCGTATCTTCTGAGATGACATCTTAAGGTCAGTGAGCAATTTGGTCGAATAGTAGAATTTTTGCGGCAAGAGGTGCCCTTTCGGCGAGAAGGCTGCCTACGATGACAGTTCATCGAACCCATCTCTGCTCAGTTCCTATGGCACTTCAAAGCCATAAGGCGAACGATGGCATCTAGTTGGGTAACCTCTGTGTTACTGTGCTGGGGAGTTCTGTGAAGCTTGGCAGAACCTCATCAGCCTCTCTTTGTGTTTTTCCTCCGGGTCTACTCACTTGTCTGCATCTGAGGTGTCTCCCCTCTCTGCCCAGGGCTTTGAACACCCATTGCCATTAGCCAAGTTTTCTAAGCCTATATCAAAACCGGTGTCATATTCCCCCCTAGGTTGAGTCTGACCTCCTTCCTAGCACGTTCCTTTGCCTTTTCTCCATGGTAGAGGTCCAAATCTGTGGAACGGTGTGAACCCAAGCAGTGGGTGCATACTCATAGATTTCCTTATCCACCATGCCTTCGGTTGACGCACACTACAAGAGGCACCAAACATATAGAGTCTTCTAGGGATAGCAGCGCCTATCCAAAGCACATCGGGTCTTTTCTCCCATTCCTTCGATATGTCGTTCCATGGCCCGGTTCTGCCATCGTACATCGACCACGATTATCCATCCTCTAATCGGCAACAAAGCAGACGAACATAGCATTTATATATCAAATAGGAAATAAATGAATCATATCTTTATTTTTACAGCGACCATCAACTGAAACTCTACTAGGTGGGCTCTAGCAGCCGCCGGATCACGTAGATTAGTACGTTCTGCTCTACCGATCCGAGCAAAATTTGGCGTGCCTCTGTGCTCATTCCCGTCTCGGCAAAAAGCGAGAAGGGGTGTGCATCCGGAGAACAACGGGGGCCGGAAATTCTGTCTCGGATCGAGGTAGAGCACGGAGAACGTGCCCAACTACGCATCCGTCCGGCTGTCCCAATAAATGCCGTAAGAGTTACGGTTCATAATATGCGAGACCACTAATACATATTTATCCGCGTAACCCTTACGGTCGGAAAACTGGGTAGCAGCAGCAGAACTTGGTGATCTAGACCGGCAAAAAACTGGAAACTGAGCGAAACAGTTCTCACACCAAACATGATCAACAACTTGGCCCGAAGAAGATCATGACCCTCTAAGAGAATCGCAAGAAGATCCGAACGTGTCTGCTTCCCATGACCTTGCTTCTAATCCACCTCAAACATATACTGCATACTTAATAAATAATGTGCAAGTGAACAGGGTACACAATAGTGGTATAACAATATTACTTCACCATAAAGAATTTCCTTAGTCACATTATCTTGTTGCACCATATAGGCCTAGTTTGCTCATATCCGTATGTAACACCTTTACCATTAATTCCTATTTCTAATTATACTAACATAAAATCATACTAAGCCTTTAAAATCACAATTTCTCGATTTATACTAGCTAAAATCCTATTTCTAATTTTATACTACATTACATTAACTAAATCTATACTACTAATCCACCTAAATCTGCTACAATCCACATAGCTATGTCTTGCCTACGAGGTGGTCGGACGGAGCTGGGCGGGTGTGGCGATAGAGGCTGCTGAAGTCGGGTGGTGGCGGGTGGTGGTGGCCGGAGGCGAGCAGCACGGGCAGGGGCGGCAGCCCCGGGTGGTGGTGGCAGCTCGATGGGGACAAGGGAAGCAGGGACCAGGGGCGGCAGCCCCAAGCGCGCTACCGAGCTCGGGCGCGCGGCGCCAATGGCACGCAGGCGCTGATGCGGTGTGGTCGCGAATTGCTGCCCAGCAGGGGGCAGGTGAGACCGATCTGGAGCGGAGCACGTCTGTCAGGGATTGACTCAAACGGGCGGGTGGCGACCATGCGATGCGAGGAGCATGGAGCAGCGGCGGCGGCGGTCGCGTGGGAGGAGGAGGATAGGTGGGGGTGGAGGAGTGTGGTCCCCAGTGCAGGAAAGAGCCTGCCCGTGACCTGTTTTGCCTTATAAAGCCGCGATTCAATCGCCCTCTTGCGTGCTGACAGCGGCCTTTGCCGTGCGGTGGGAACCTTTTGCGGCTAGCAAGGGCCCGCCCTAACATCAACAGTGATGCATACAGTGTGAGGACCTTTCTTAAAATCTGACAGGTCTCTACTAAAGTACGCTATATAGTTCAAGCTTTTTTATATTTGATTATCATCCTTATTCAAGGTTTATTTCAATTATATTAAACCTATTTTTTTAAACATGTATTATTTCATAATGTATGTATCATGCTTTTCAATGAAAAAGTACATTGGTACGGAGAAATCTAGGGGAGTAGACCCGCCAGGGCACACGTTAAGCTCTTTTGGGGAGGAAGCAAGCCATGAGAGCATGGAACCCCACAAACCTTGCATGGACCTATGATATGTGTCAAAGTGTGGTGCAAGGTCTAATGGTGCAAAAGTAGCTCCCTAAACCTAAACCTAGTAGGGAGGCTTGATACCTAAAACCTCTAAATCCTAAACCACGGCCTTGTTCTGAGAACCATGCATCATAAACCCTAACCCTAACCTAAAACCTAAACCTATACCTAACCATAAATACTATTAGCTAAACTAAGCCCCCTAAACCTAGCTAACTACACCAAACCCTCTTTGTTAGATGAACCCCTAATCAGGTAATGTGATAATGGCTCTAGCATTGCGGGTATATGTGCCAAAGGGTCCCAATATTGGTTCTCCATGTGTATATGTCCTAAACAACCTAAAATAATGAAAAGTTACATTGGTGCACCCTCGCGCGGAGAAATCTAGGGGGTAGACCCTGCTTAGGAGCCTGAATTCCATTGTTTTGGGAAGGAGGAAAACGACATGAACACAGACTACCAAATCTTATGGACCTATGATATGTGTCAGAGTGTGGTGCAAGGGTCTAATGGTGCAAAAGTAGCTCCCTAAACCCTAAGCCTAGCCCTAACCCTTACCCTAAACCCCTCCTAAAACCTAAACCAAAGCGGTAACCACATGCCAAACCCCTAAACCTATTTCTCACACTAAACCTACTTTAAACATAAATGCTTACCTTGAACCTAAACCTAGCCCCTACCCCCTAAACCTAGCCCTAACCCTACCACTAGTAGGAATAGCCTTAGTGCATTGTGATAATGGCTAGAGTACAGGTATATGTGCCAAAGGGTCCCAATCAGTTCTCCATGTGTATATGTCTAAACAAACTAAAAGAATGAAAAATTACATTAGAATTTTGCCCTGTGTGGAGAAATCTAGGGGGAGTGAACCCGTGGAGACTGCTGGTCATGTTTGAAGAGGCAACATGGGAACTTGGGAACCCCACCAAACCTTGCATGTGGACCTATGATATACATCAAAGTGTGAGTGCAAGGTCAATGGTAAGCCAACTCCCTGACCACCTAAACCTAAGCTGAAGCCCACAGGCACTAAACCCACTCTAAAACCCTAAACCACGGCACCGGAGCTGCAGAACCATGCATCATAAAACCTAGCCCTAACCCTAAACCCCAAACCTACCCTAACCATAAATACTTACATACAACACAAACCACAGCCTGCAAACGAACTAAACCTAACCCTACACCTAACCTACTTTGGGTAGATCCAGACACAGGCTGATGTGCAAATAATAACTCTAAATGCAGGTATCCTGTGGGTCCCAATCTTGGTTCTCCATGTGTATATGTACTAAACAAACCTAAAGAATGAAAAAATTACAAATTCAGGGTACCTGCCTTCTTGTCAGGGGGTAGACCTTGGGGAGCTGCGTTCCCCACATTTTGGGGGAGGAGGGGGATGCGACACTTGGAAACACACAGACCCCACCAAACACTCATGTGGACCTATGATATGTGTCAGAGTGTGGTGCAAGGTGTATCAGTGCAAAAGTAGCTCCTAAGCCTAAACCCTAAGCCCTAAACACGTTTCGAGCCCTAAACCCTCTAAATCCCTAAACCACGGCGCCGGAGCTGAGCATCATAAGCCCCAGCCTAGCCCTAAACCCTAAACCTGCCTAACACAAAATACTTGCCGCTAACCTAACCTGGCCCTGGCCCTAAACCTAGCTAACCCCACTAACCCTAACGATGATAGAACTGCGAAATGGATGGTGTGATCATTAGCTCAACTGGGTATATGTGCCAAAAGGGTCCCAATCTTTAGTTCTCCATGTGTTCAGACAAACAAACTAAAGAATGAAAAGTTACATTGGTACACCTGGCATGGGAAAATCTCAAGGGTAGACATAAAGAGCTAATTAAGCTATTTGAGAGGAAGGGGGATCTGAAATACTTTTGTTTGGAGGCATATAAACATACATGCTGGGCCTATGATATGTGTCTGAAAGTGCAGTGCAGAATCAATGGTGCAAAAGTAAAAACCTAGGCCACAAACCCTAAGCTGAGGCTTAGGTGCTAAACCCCTCTAAATCCCTATACCACGACGCTATAGAACCATGCGTAAAACTAACCCTAACCCTAAACCTAAACCTACACCTAACCATAAATACACACTTTAACTAAACCTAGCCCTACTTCTAAACCTAGCTAACCCTACCTAACACTACAGTGTAGTTAGAACTGCCGTGATGATATGATAATGAACTCCATTATGGGTATATGTGCCAAAGGGTCCCAATCTTGGTTCTACATGTGTATATGTACTAAACAAACCTAAAAGAATGAAAAGTTACATTGGTGCACCCTGGAAGAAAATCTGAGGTGAAACCACCATTTACATTATTTATTTGGCGGGAGGAGGGGATAACGTGCCCAGAGCACAGAAACTACCAAACACATACTGATTCTATAATGTGTGTCAAAGTGTGATGCAAGGTGTAATAGTGCAAAAGTAGCTCCTAAACCTCAAACTAGTGAGGAAGCAATGCTAAACCCTCTAAATACTAAACCACAGCAGCATTCCCAGAACCATAGCATCACAAAGCCTAACCTAACCCTAAAACTCTAAACCTACACTAACCCTTAAATACTTACCTTTAACCTAAACCTAGCCCTAGCCCTAAACCCTAACCTAGCCCTACCTAACCCTAATCAGGCACACCATTGATCGTGTGATAATGGCTCTAGGCTGCGGGTATATGTGCCAAAGGGTCCCAATCTTCGTTTTCTCTATGTGTATATGTACTAAACAAACTTGAATACAAAATTTCATTGGTGTCCGTTCGTCTTCAGCGTATCGATAATTTCTTATGTTCCATGCTATTTTGATGATGATACCTACATGTTTTATGCACACTTTATGTCATATTCGTGCATTTTACCGGAACTAACCTATTAACAAGATGCGAAGTGCCAGTTCCTGTTTCCCAAATGAAATGGTTTAAATCCTAATGTGAAATATTCTCTCGGAATCGGACGAAATCACCGCCCGAGTTCCTATTTTTCCCGGATCCGGATGCGAAGAAAGGGCGAGAGATGGGCCGGGGGGCCCACACCACACTTGGGCGCGGGCCAGGGGCTGGCCGCGCCACCTGGTGGCTGAGGAGCACCTGATCCCCTCCTGCGCCGCCGCCTCGCCTATATAAAGCCTGCCCTCGAAAACCCATACGGAGGAAGCCACGGTGCAGAAAACCTTCAGAGAGCTTCGCCGCCATGAAGCCAAGATCTGAGGGGGCAAGGAGTCTCTGTTCCAGGCACCTGCCGGAAGTGCCTGCGGAAGGCTTCTCCATCGACACATTGCCATCTCCGCCATCTTCATCACCCGCCTATTGCTCATAAGGAGAATGGATCTCTGTCAAGGCCTAAGAGGTGCTTCTGGTCAACCTATGTGGTTCATCTCTCTCCTACTGCTTCAATACAATAATCTCATGAGCTTCATTACATGATAGAGATTCATATGATGATGCTTGTAATCTAGATGTCATTATGCTAGTCAAGTGAGTTTTACTTATGTGATCTCAGGAGACTCCTTGTCCCACGTGTGTAAAGGTGACAGTGTGTGCACCATGTGGGTCTCTTAGGCTATATTTCACAGAATACTTATTCACTGTTATGAATGGCGTAGTGAAGTGCTTATTATATCTCTTTATGATTGCAATGTGTTTTGTATCACAATTTATCTATGTGCTACTCTAGTGATGTTAATAAAGTAGTTTATTCCTCCTGATGTAATGAGTGACCCGGTGTGTGCATCGTGTTAGTACTTGGTTTATGCTATGATCATGATCTCTTGTAGATTGCAAAATTAACTATTGCTATGATAGTATTGATGTGTATTATTCCCTCTACATAAGCATGAAGGTGACAGTGTGCATGCTATGTTAGTACTTGGTTTAGTCGTGGTGATCTTTCATTAAGGTTAGTTAAATATGAACATTAAATTGTGGAGCTTGTTAACTCAGGCATTAGGGTTAAGTGCACAATCCCCCTCATGTAT
Organism: Lolium multiflorum; assembly: GCA_030979885.1. Taxonomy (NCBI): domain Eukaryota; kingdom Viridiplantae; phylum Streptophyta; class Magnoliopsida; order Poales; family Poaceae; genus Lolium; species Lolium multiflorum. The sequence continues at coordinate 21,425 of JAUUTY010000067.1, read as the reverse complement.
ATTCTCATCATCAACTTTCAAAAGAATTGTAGAGTAGTCTTATTATGTGATCATTGTTGAGAGTGTCCACTAGTGGCAAGTCCTAGGCCTTGCTTCCAAGCATCGAATCTCCGTTTGTTTCTTGTTTTGTTGCATGTTTACTAAGCTGCCATATTTATTAGATTGCCTTCTTTACTCTGTCATCCATATTAGCATCTTCACTCATCTGCTGAACTAGTACACCTATACACGACAAGTGTATTTGGTGTGTTAGGGACACAAGAAACTTCTTTGTGATTCTGGGGTTGCTTGAGGATATCTTTGACCTCTTCCTCACTGATTCGATAAACCTTGGGTAATCCACTTAAGGGGAAACTTGCTACGATTCTACAAACTCTGTCTTAGAGGCTTATTATACTTGTCTCACAGAATAAGCTCCCCGTGAACATCGATTGCACCCTCGCGGAGAAATCTGGGAGTAGACCCGCCAGGGCACACGTTCCATTTTTGGGGAGGAGGGGGATAACGACCGCGGGCACGGAACACAAACAACACATGGTTCTCAAATATATGTCAATGTGGTGCAAGGTCTGTCGATTTGCGTCAACTCCCTAAACCTAAACCCCTAAACCTTAAAGAGCCCTAAGCCCCTCTAAATCCCTAAACCACGCCCACCGGAGCTCCAGAACCATGCATCATAAACCTAACTTCTTCAACCTAAATATGACCATAAATACTTACCACTAACTAAACCTAGCCTAACACCTAAACCTAGCCCTAACCCTACACTAACTATCACACTAGTAGATCGGGCTGCAGTATTCAAAGTGTGAATAATATCTATTGTAGGGGTATCTCTTTCAAGGGTCCCAATTCTAAGCAGGGGGTAGGCACAGATGAGCATGATATTTTAGTCCCCAAAGCATTGAGGAGAAAATTTGCTTTGATGGTACTTTGCCTCCCATTTTATGATGATTATAATGATAGTAGTCTTTTATTACCACATTTTATGGAGGATAAATTTGATTATGATTCTAATATATACCTCCTATATTTGATAAGCTACTTTATTGAATTTGCTCACTACAATTAATAAAATGACTATGCCTATGTTAGATAATAGTATTTCTACATGGACTCATGATAAGAATACTTTAAGTGATAATTCTATTCATGGAAGTTTAACATCATGATGCTCTTTAAAGTTATTCTGAGAGGAAAAATATAATTGTAATTTCCATGTTACTAAAACACCTCTATGTGCTGAAATTTTGAAGCTACACTTGTTTATCTTTACTTGTTACTTTATCTTTCAGTACTTATTCCATTACAAGATTCCTTTTCATAGGAAGCATGTTAGACTTAAATGTGTTTGAATTTGCCTCTTGATCCTCTTTTTGTGCATCTCCCAGTCGGGCTAGCAGTGTCATTAAAGAAACTACTTGAGCCCATCTTAATGGCTATAAAGAAAGAACTTCTTGGGGAATAACCCATGTGTTTGTTTTACTGCAGCAATTTTTGTTTGTTGAGTCTTGGAAGTTGTTTACTATAGTAGCAACCTCTCTTATCATGTTTTATTGCCAAGTAAAGTTTCTATGTCAAAGTTGATGTTATGTTTGGGATCATTAGCAGAAACAACAGCTAACATGCAGCATCAGAATCTGGGCACGAGGCCTCTGTAGAGAATTCGAAAAAATCTGCCAATTTAGCGTGATCCTCAGATGTGTGCAACTTTCATTAGTTTGAGTTTTCCATTTGAGCAAGTCTGGTGCCAGCTTTAGAATTCGTCTTTACGGACTGTTATATTTTTGACAGATTCTCTTATTTTATTTACAGCATTGCCTCTTTTGCTATGTTGGATTCATTTTCTTTGATCCATTAATGTCAGTGGCTTTATGCAATGTCCAGAAGTGAAAGAATGTTTTGTGTCACCTCTTTGAACATGTGAATTTTAATTATGCACTATCCCTCTAATGGATTTGCTTGAAGTTTGGTGTGAGGAAGATTTAAAGGGTCAAGAGAAGGGGAGGATGATATACTACGATCAGAAGAGTAAAATCTAGATTGGGGATGCCCGATGGTTCATCTGCATATTTAAAATACTCAAGCATCTGACTTAGGATGCAAAACATCCATGCTTCATCAAACAAATGGGAGTTCTTCTCTTAAGGCTCCTATTTTTTTATTGAGTCACATCTTATGTACTTTACTTGGAGCGTCTTGTATGTTCTTGTTTTTGTTTTTGTTGGAACAATGATTGTTGGGAGGGACACGCTCCATTGGTTCGTATGAACACATGTGTTCTTAGCTCATAATATTCATGGTAAAGTTTCTTCTTCATTGTTATATGGTTGGAGGTGGAAAATGCTACATGTAGTAATTCTAAAATGTCTGGATAATGTGATACTTGGCAATTGTTGTGCTCATGTTTAAGCTCTTGCATCTTATGTTTTTTTTGTGAAGAAATACATAGAGCTTATTAAATGATTTTTATATTTGGTCTCTCTAAAATTCAAATATTAATTTCTGAAAATCTTTGATTTGAACAACAAGGAGGGCCCAGTGTGAGTTTACCATGTTTAATATGTCTTTTATGTGAGTTTTGCTGCAGTTCATCCTTGTGTTTGTTTAAAATAAACCTTGCTAGCCTATTTTGTATCGAGAGGAATACTTCTCATGCATCCAAATCCTTGAAGGCCACTTACTATGCCATTTGTGTCCACCATACCTACCTCCACATGTGCAGTATTTCTCATGTCCATCTCAAATTGTGATGCTACCTTTAAACAATTCAAAAGTTATTACCTCTTATTTATGTCAATGTTTTATAGCTCATGAAGAAGTGTGTATGGTGTTTATCTTTCAAACTTCGGTGGGCAACATTCACTAATGGACTAGTGGCTACATCAGCTTATCCAACAACTTTGCAAAAAGAGCTGGCAATAGGATTCCCAGTCCCCAAATTAATTAACAAAAATGAACCTCCTCCATGGTATGTGATTGTTGGACGGCACCCGGGAAAGGATTAGTTCATTAAGCAACCAAGCAAAAGGTGGGGAGGTGTCATCACTGTAAAACTAAAATAAAGGCACTCCTTCATGGTATGATTGTTGGACGGCACCAGAAGGATTAGGTTAGCCATGGTTTGTAAAGGAAAGGTTGGAAGGTACATTAAAATAAAAACAAAATAGAACACTCTTTGAAGGTTTATGCAGCAAGGGGGTTAGGTACCATACCAGATGATTGACATAACCAGCACCTCTTAAAACTTTACCACTATACTCTCTGTGTTTTCAAAATAAAAGCTCTAGCACGAATATGGCAACCCGATGCTTTCCTCTTTGAAGGACCATTCTTTTACTTTTATTGTTGAGTCAGTTTACCTAACATCTCTCAAGAAGCAAACACTTATTTGTTGTATTTGTGCATTGATTCCTACATACTTGCATATTACTTGTTATATTACTTTATATTAACGCTATCCATGAGATAACCATGTTATAAGTTGAAAGCAACGGCTGAAACTTAATCTTCCTTTAAGTTGCTTCAATACCTCTTTGATTTATTGCGCTATGAGTTAACTCTTATGCAAGACTTAGCGATGCTTATCTTAAAATGCTATTCATGAAAAGTCTTTCCTTTATGATTCAGTTATTCTCTTGTCATTACCATTGTTTTGATCGCTGCATTCATTATATATTTACAATGGTATGATCAAGATTATGATGGCATGTCACTCCGAAATTATCCTTGTTATCGTTTTTACACCACTGGGACGAAGCAGAGCCAACATTGGGCCGAAGAACATTGTGCGATAATTTCTTATGTTCCATGCTATTTTATTGATAATACCTATATGTTTGCTCACACTTTATGTCATATTCGTGCATTTTGGAACTAACCTATTAACAGAAAAGTTATACAGGAAATATCTGTTCTTGTTTTAGTTTGAGAAATCTAGTAACGAAATATTCTCGAATCAGACAGAAATCACATAGATTCCTAATGTGCCAGGCTCAGATCACCGAAGAAAGGGCCAGAGATGGGCCGGGGGGCCCCACCACATGGGTGAGGCCAGGGCATTTGGCCGCGCCCTGTTGGTGAGGCACCACAGTGCCCCTCCGAGGCTGCTTCGCCTATCTGAAGCCTGTCGAGAAGCCACTTACGGAGGAAAGGAAGCACGTGCAGCCTTCCCAGGCCTTGCCATCGCGAAAACCAAAGATCAGAGGACACAGAGTCTCTTGTTCAGCCTGCCCCTGGACGAAATGCCAGACTTCTCCCATACGACACCCATTGCCATCTCCCGCCATCTTGTCCCGCTGTATCATGAGGAGAGTAGTCCATGAGCCTGGAGGCTGCTGCAGGTGCTTCTGTGATTCCATCTCTCTCTACTATCATGCTTCTCAGCCACAATAAATCTCAGCAGCTTTGCAGTTGATTATGATGATGCTTGTAATCTAGATGTCATTATGCCCGTCAATTATATGGACTTATACTTGATCTCGGAGACTCCCTTGTCCCACGTGTGTAAGGTGACAGTGTGTTTGCACCGTGTAGGTCTCTTAGGCTATATTTCACAGAATCTTGTATCAACTGTTATGAATGGCATAATTAAGTGTATTCTTATATCTCTTTATGATTGCAATGTGTTTTGTATCACAATTTATCCTTGTGTGTTTCTCTAGTGATGTTATTAAAGTAGTTTTATTCCTCTGCCACGATGTAATGGTGACCGATTGTTGCAAAAGTGGGGCGTTACAGTTTATGCTATGATCATGATCTCTTGTAGATTGCAGAGGTTAACTATTGCCATGATAGTATTGATGTGTATTATTCCTCCTACATAAGCATGAAGGTGACAGTGTGCATGCTATGTTAGTACTTGGTTTAGTCGTATTGATATATCTTACACTCTAAGGTTATTTAAATATGAACATTGAATTGTGGAGCTTGTTAACTCACGCATGAGGGATTGTGTAATCCTACGCAATGTGTTCATCATCCAACAAAAGGGTGGTAGTCTTATTATGTGATCATTATTTGGTATCCACTAATTAAAGGCAGGATCCTAGGCGCTTGCTTTAGCATCAGAATATAGTTTGTTCTATTTTTTATTGCATATTTTCTTTATATTTATTCAGATTACTATTACCACTCATATATATATTCCTGTAGTTCACTATCTCTTGGCCGAACTAGTACACCTATACACCTGTAGAAGTGTATTTGGTGTGTTGGGGACACAAGACTTCTTGCTTTGTGATTAGATGTTGCTTGAGAGGATATCTTTGACCTCTTCCTCCACTGAGTTCGATAAACCTTGCGGTAATCCACTTAAGGAGAACGCTCTTGTTCTACAAACCTCTGCTCTTGGAGGCCCAGCAAATACAGAATAGAAGCTCCAATGAACCTCGGTGCTGTGCTTGGGAAGAAGTACAGAGAGTGAACCCGCAGGAACGCTTTACGTTACGCTGTTTTGGGGGAGGAGGGGGATAACGACCGCCGAAGCACCGGAACCCACCAAACCTTGCATCTGGACCTAAATCACATCATGTCAGAAAAGTGCATGGTGCAAGAATTAATGGTGCAAAGTAGCTCCCCTAAACCCTAAACCTAAAGGCGGGGAGGCTTCGAGCTAAACCCCTCTAAATCCTAAGCCTGACTGCTGAGCCTGTGAGAACCATGCATCATGTTCTCACTTTAACCCTAAACCTAAACCTACACGTTGTCTCGCCGCGTACAAGAGTAAACCTAGATCTAGCCCTAAACCTAGCCCTAACCTACACCTAACCCTCACTAAATGATCAGGCACACAGTCGATCGTGTGATAATGGCTCTAGGCTGCGGGTATATGTGCCAAAGGGTCCCAATCTTGGTTTCCATGTGTATATGTACTAAACAAACCTAAAATAATGAAAAGGTACATTGGTGCACCCTCGCGCGGAGAAATCTAGGGGGGAGACCTGCTCTTTAGGAACTGCGATTAAAGCTGTTTGGGGAGGAGGGGATAACGACCGCCGGAGCACCGGAACCCCACCAAACCTTGCATGTGGACCTATGATATGTGTCAAAGTGTGGTGCAAGGTCTAATGGTGCAAAAGTAGCTCCCTGATACGCGTAGATGTAGGGAGCTTCGACCCTAAACCCCTCTAAATCCTTAAACCACGACGGACTGTACGGAGACATGCATCATAAAACCTAACCTACTTCTCATTTTTATTCTACACACCTAGCCCACAAATACTTAGCCTTTGACTTCAAACCTATTTCTTTCGGCCCTGGCCTAACCCTACCCTAACCTCACAGTAGATCGGGCTGCCGTCGATCGTGTGATAATGGCTCTAGCTGCGGGTATATGTGCCAAAGGTCCCAATCTTGGTTCACCTCCATGTGTAGTATATGTCCTAAAAAAACCTAAAAAGAATGAAAAGTTACATTTGGGACCCTCGCGCGGAGAAATCCAGGGGGTAGACCCGCCGGGGAACGCAGTTTAGGGTTTAGGGGGGAGGGGAGAGGGAGGCAGTGCCAGACACAGGAGCTACCGTCACCACGTGCTTGACCTATGATATATGTCAAAGTGTGATTGAAAGGTCTAATGGTGCAAAAGTAGCTCCCCGGTTTGACCTTCCTCATTTGGGCGGCCCTTAGCGGATTTTTCAAGCAGCATGTTGTTACTCGAACCCCAGTATGTGGGGATGGGCTGAGTATTTTAACACACAATATCTTTCATTAAACTTGTCGTATATCAAAAAAATTGAAACTAATAAAAAACCGAAAAACCAAGATAAATAAATAAAAAGAATAAATAAAATGAAAGTCGTCTTCTGGTAAGAGTGGTAGGCACCTTGCAGACACTGCCAGGCTCGTGAAGCCCCACGGCAGCGTCTTAGTCCTTTGCCAGTGTAGTTTCTTTGCCGTGCGGCCTTATTTTGCCTTTGCCGTCATGATTTCTTTGCCGTGCGCGTTTGAGGGACTTTGCCGTGCGAGGGGACGTTGCCGTGCGGCACGCGTGAGTTTGCCGTGCTCCGTATCTTTGCCGTGCGCCAGCCTGTAACTTTGCCGTGCACATATTCTTTGCCGTGCGTGCCTCTTGCGTCGGTGGCTCACGGCAATGATTTGCTGCACGGCAGCGCCTGATTTTCCCGTAGTGTCTTTGCATCACCCAAGCATATAACCTCACTTTTTTGAAAGTTTATTTTCAAGCCCGACATTTGCTTAAAAAGGCATACAATGAATTTTAAGTTCCTCGCTTGTTATAAATCGTCTTCCAAGAAGAATCGTGTTGTCTGCATTCTACTAGTCTAGACATGGGCCATTTTAAAATACCACTATTAACGACTTCTTAATCATAATGGCCAAAGCATCAGCAGCTAGGTCAAATAACAGAGGAGAAAGTGGATCTCCCTGCCTTAGACCTTGATGCATGCAGAAATAAGGACAAATATCATTATACACTATAATTTCCACTTTTCCCCCTTTTATAGTATTCATGAGCAAGTCATTCCAGCCAGGCGGGAACCCTTCCATCTCAAGATTTTGTAAAGGAAAGTCCAATTTACATTATCAAAAGATTTTTCAAAATCAATTTTGAAAAGAACTCCGGGGTATTTTTTATATGCATCTCATTTAAAATTTCATGCATTAACACCACACCCTTTAAAATGTATCTTCCTTTAAGAAAACAGATTGCGAGATTTTATTCACTTTCCAGAGAACTTTTGTGGAAATTTTGATGATCACATTCAAAGGACAGATGGGTCTGTATTTGGATGCAGTCAGTGTCTTTTCCCTTAGGGATAAGAGTGACCACACCATAATTGCGTCTTGCAATGTCCAAATTTCCAGCATTGAATTTAACACATAGACTTGATATCACTTTTAACCTACTCCCAATTTTGTTGGTAAAATTCCGCATTGAAACCATCCGGACCTGCTGCTTTATTTGGATCCATGCCAAAACACAGCTTCCTTGATTTCTTCCTGGGAGAATTGTTCCAACAAAGATTTTTTGTCAGCATTAGAGATTTTATCCACACCTTCAGGGTCTAGAGATATCTAGGATATTTCAGATTTTCCGGAAAGTGAACTATAATGTATTTGAGATTTAAGTTTGTTGCCCCTTCAATCACCCTCTTCTTGGTTTAACCTCACAATAAAAAAATTCCTTCGGCGGGTCCCTTTGCACCCTATTATTAAAGCACCAGCCTCAGATGCCGATGCCGATGCGTCTCGACTCGGCATGGTGGCTCAATATCTTCTTATGCTAGTCCACCCGTCCAGGATGCTGTCTTGCTCAGTCACCCAGGTCCATTGTAATAGTCCACGCCACTTAGGCTGAGGCGGCCCACAGATGGTTCTATATTATATTCTCTAAATAAATGACGACCACAGCGGTCATTGTCTGCGGAGGCCCCACGGAGCGGCAATATATAATTTATAAATAAATAGACGACCCCTTTGGTCATTGGCTATGGCAACCCCATAAATGACCCCATTTATATTAACGGCCCACACGCGTATACAATCGAGAAAATAAAAGCATTGTAACATTCGACAGATGAATGTGCAGTGAGCAGAGACGATCGAGAAGGCTGCCAGCAGTGATAAAGCCCTCAGCCTGGCAGCAGCCCGCATCTTCGAGGGGTTTCAAGTAGAGGAGGAAAGCGGGAAAAACTAACGGTGCAGGATAAGCCCACCCTATTAATGAGAAATAAGAAGTCTAAAAATATATAATATATACTCAACACATTATTCAATATTCATCGGATCCTAGCAAACACAACATGTGGCTTTCATAAGGATGATCTTGATCATGTAGGGAAGCTCCACAGATCTGAAACATGAAGAATAGAGTGGAGAAGACAACCATCAGCCCTACGCTGTGTACCCATAGTCCGGGATGAACTACTCACATGCCGGAGGCGGGCATGGCGTGTAGATGCCTCGGCGATAATCTCCCTGGAGGAGTGTCAGGAAGAGCCGAACTCCGAGCTAGGGTGCGATGGCGACGCGGCAGAACTTTCGTGGATGGAGGATCGGGTGTTTATGTTTCCGAGATCGTGAATAAATAGGGCGGAAGGCGGGGTCGGTGGGCCCAGAGAAGAGGACCACACCCACCCCTTGTGGGCCTCAAGCTTGATCGCGCCAGGAATGGCCGCCCTATGGCTCCTCTTCGGCCCCACCCCACACCCCGTCCCGTGGACCATATGTACGTTACGGAAAAATAGCCAACCCGACTTTTATTTCGTCAATTCCGAAATCTTCACCTGTTTTCTGGGCCCTAAACAATGAAAACGAAGGGAGCTGAGTGTTTGTGGCACCTTGTTAATAGGTTAATTCTCAGAAAAATGTATAAAAGTGCAATGAGGTGTAAGCAAAACATATATGAATTAATTCAAAACAGGCATGGTTGCATCAAAGAGTATAGATCGTTTGACGTATCGGGAGGTGAAAATCAAGGTCTAGTTTTTAATTTGTTTTATCGGCAATGTTCTTCTTGGAGGCATTGTTTGAGAGGGGGACTTTCTTGGTGACAATAGATCTGTCAGTGGCAATTAGTGTTTGTGCTGCTGTTTCCTTCTTAGGTGTCGCTTATGGAGAAAGGTGATCTTACGGGTGTTGTCTTGGTGGTGTCAGTATTGTTGTTTCAGGTTATGGATCTCTTGTAGCGGGACTTTTTGTAATTTTTTTGAATGTGTGCATTCTTTACGCCATCAGGGCATGACGTTCTTGGAGAGACTTATTGTAACTAGTATCTTGCGATATTAATATATGCTCTTTATCTAAAAAAAAGTACTACAAATAACAAAAATAAGCATTCCTGGAGAGGCAACAGGCAAGCAAACAAGCTATGCTGTATTTGATCGATCGCGAATCAAATAATGCTGTAGTGTTACTGATCCTTCGACCTCGTACAGTGTGGCGGCATACATAAATGTTGATTGTGCAGCTAGATAGATACGCCTGCAGTGCACAATCGATACGCACTATCTGTCTGCCTACCGAAGTTCCTGGTAGCACAGTGCTCGATCAGCAGGGCTGTCCTCGCGGCATCCACGGAACAAAACCCTGCAAATCTTGCACCCTGGCCGTTTTCGCGCCAACAAGATCCAGTGGCACCGTCTTTGGTGAGCATGCCCAGTGGGCTCTGTCCCCCGTACAGAAATGGCTTGTGCATGGCATGGACAGCGCTAGCCACCTGGCAGGCGTACACAGTCTAGCACTAGCACGCAGCTTGCTGGGAATGGTAGCTTGTTGGCCGGCCGGCCTGTTGGGTCCTTGTCAGTGCAACCTAATTAACCAGCGATCGATCGACCGATCGATCGATAGTAGTAACGAGACACGGCATTATCTCCTGTCAGCACCTCAGCAGATCAGAGATTCTTGGTTAAAGTTGGTTCTTTGCCTAGCTGAATTAATGGAATTATTACAGGTGCGAAATTTACAAATTACGTGTGGCTTTAGGCTCTGAAGCGTGTGAAACTTTGATGGGATGGGAGCAACACCTGCCGACCTGCGAACACGTAGTATCCGCGATCGGTCTGGGCCGATGCAGTCGAGAACAACCAGAGCCGACCGACAGACGGTGTACTCATCAAGTCATCGTCGAGTAATGAAGCAAAAGCTACACACTGAACCCTGAAAGAGCAAGCAAGTAGAAAACGGGGAGAAGATGGCCGGAGCGATGGATGGGCACGTAGCAGCAGCCAGGCCATGGGAAGCCGCAATCGTCGATCCGGACCGCTGGCGCGTCCGCGTATGCAAATTCCCTCGGAGACTGCGACGTTCTAGTAATTCTAGTGGTCGCGAGCTAGCTAGCTTCCAAAACCACAGCGGTGGGTAGCTTGTCGGGGTAGGGAAACGGTTGCCTGCAAGTTAACTACGTACTGCAATGGAATGGACGGGGCTCGGCCGGGGGACACCGACCCATCCATGTACGCACGCGGCCGCCTTTCTTACTTCCTGAACCGATCGCGAAAGGAGGAGCGGCATCGTTTTCCGACCGGACGCGTCGACGGTGCCACGGGCGACGCGCCCAGCCACACTTGGGAAGAAGCACGACAAAACTCGCCTCTCCGATCGTGCGCCCGACCGGCCGGGCGTCGCGCCATGTGTTCGCTCTCGGCTAGACCCCGTCCCCCGGCCGCGCCCTTGCTTCCCTCTCGTCTCGTCATTTCCATCGGACCTTCTACCCCGCTCCGGCCGGCCGGCAGGTGACTACTCCGGCTATTAAGGAAGGAACCCATACGCCCAGCCCAGAGTTGGTACTATTTCAGCACGCGTACGGCTGCCGCGTCCGTCCAGGGAAAGCTAGCTCCGAGATGTTGATCTTTTCACCACGAAGGGCGCGTTCCAGCTACCATATACCTCCATCAAACAAAAACATGCAAGACCTAAAAGGTGCAGGGTACACTATGGAACCAGTCAAGGTGCCGACGGGTCATCGGCACCGCTAGAATTGCCGTCAGCACAGCCCTGTTGAAAAATTGTGTATGTAAGGTGGTCTAATATTTTTGAAAAATGGGATGCTCCATTATGGAACTTTTATTTGGTGGTTGCTTCACCAAACACCCCATTTTTGGGACTTGGAAAATGGAAAATAGCTTTGTAGTGCGACGAAAATGAAAGCTTCCTCTTGCAACATTGTTCGCCATTCTAAGATGCACATGTGTGTATAATATGGGCACATTATCACAAATTATACGATGATTCTAGCCATAACATTGGTCGTTCGGCGTGAAAGCCATGAAACATCGCACATGATAGCTCATTGTTTAGAAGGTTTTTTGAGATATTTGCCATATTCTAAGTTTGATATTTTTCTAAGATAGATCTTATTTTTCTAAAAAAAATTGATATATTATTTACACTTTTCTACATTATAATGATTTAGTTATGATTTTTCGAAGATTAATGTGGTAAAATGGAAAATTGTTATGCCGACGGCAAAGCCGTCGGAACAGGCCTGACGTTGTTACCTCTCCGTGACTATGCAGACGGCCGAAACTATGTCGACGATTGCCATCGGCACAGGCCTTCCTGTGACGACGTCTTTCCTGTGTCGACGGCTTGTCTCAACATTGGGCCCTACATGAAACATCAGGATCATCGACTTTGTATATGTGTACATCTACGTGTCGATGTATCTACACGTCATGACATAAAAGGCCCTTGATATGTGAAGTCGATCAACTTCCTCCATTTATGAGTGTAATACATGAAAGTTTTAAAAACCCTCACGGATCTTGTTGATGACGTCGGTCCACTCTGTCTTAGGTGGCCTCGGGGATTTGGAGTTGCGGCATGGTGGCGAATCTAGGACAAAATCACCGGGAATCCCAAGCTTAAAATTTTCCTTTTTATGCTTTATATTTAGCCACTATTAGTCCAAATACTACTAGGTAAAAGAAGTTTTATACTTCTGAAACGGGTGCCATGCACCCATAGCACCCCTATTGGATACACCACTGATGCGACAGATCACAGCTCCTCGTCCGCTGGAAGGTTCTTGGTTTTAGGTGTTTTATTCATTGTCTTCTTGGGAATGCTGAGGTTATGAAAACATCTTAAAATTAGAATAAGATCATCCCCAACCTATCCTCGCTCCAGTGGTGCTCCTAGCGCGGGTAGAAGGTGTGCATAGTTGTGCACGAGGGGGATCCCATGGGATCCATTGCATTTTATGTTCATTGGTGTGGGTTCATATCTTTTAATCGGGTCCCGCCATTTGCGGTGATTGTTGATGCAGTGTGTTGGTCCTTTGTCTAGTACAAGGAGCTCTACTAGAGCTAACTTTGCCTTGCTCTAGTGACCGAGAAGAGAGGACAATGGCGCACTAGTGTTTGTAGTTATTGGTAGGTGGTCCAAGAACATATTTGTATTTTTACCATTAGAAAAAAAAGATATCTCAACTTAGATTTAGTATGTCGATACATGTAAATCTGAACAAAATTGATGCATCTTTTTTAGGACCAAAGGAGTATTTAATTTTAAACGACGTGGCATTTTCCCACAAAATGCCAATTGTGATTTCATTGAAGGCCGTCCGGCCCGCCCGACGCCGGAAATGATGATGATTAAAGGGAAGCTAAAAGAATACGACGCCAGGATTTGACTGTCATGAAGCGCGCGAGAACGAATTCCGCGCCGCGCTCTCGCTCCCGGGATCATCGATCAAGTGCGACAAAACGTGGGATTTGACGCTTCGTACACTCGTGGATCCCCAAGTCACGCGCCTCGCTAGTTAAAGAGGAGAAAGAGACAGACATGGCATCGCATGGTCATCGTCTCCATCCATCTATCGATCGATATAGAATTCCCATCAACGAGCTATACCTACAGCAAAGCTAGACCAGATTCATCTGCCCATGCATGCATGTATACTGCTGCATTTGTAGGATTGTGCCAGCAGCACTGAAATTCATTAAGCAAACACCAACTGGTCACATACTCCAAAGGAATTAAACATCCGTAGAAATATTGCCAAGATATAGCTAGCTAGCAGACTTCTCCCAAGATCACACTACAAGTACGGAGTAGCTAGTTGCAGTTAACAACGGGTCACGGGGTACGTGTTGAGGTCACTCGGCGTCAGTGTCACGGTGTCACGTGGTTCCATCTTCAGGTACATGCGGCCAAGGCAGATAGCGCTGATGGAATGGCAATGGAATCTCTCGATCGCCACTTCGCCGGTACACTCGCTCGCCTGCCGGCCGGCCGGCGATCATCGCACACCGATCGATCGATGGCATTCAGCGGCGGGCACTCTGTCAGAAGGGACCAAAGACAGTAAACACGGCCGGCTAGCGATCGAGCTTAGGTGGGGCAGGAGCGCCGGTCTCGGCGGCGGGATGACAGGAACGACGGTGGCCGGCCGGCCGGTAGGTGAGCTAGCCTGCCATAATGTGACAGCAACCCCGGCCGTCCGTGGTCCGGCTACAGCGCGCGCGCGGCGGAGGAGGAGCAGGAAAATGGCGCGCTTCGTCGTGGTCCTCCTGCAGCAGCTAGCAGCTGCAGGGCCGAGACAGCTACTTCGGCCAAGCCTACCCGGCGGCCTCTCGCTCGAACACGTCCAGAAAATGCCATATATGGTTCGTTTTGTCTCGTTCATGCATCAGTTCATCATTATTCATTAGTACGTACTACCAACCATACAAGCAATGAAGCAATCACAGGAGCAAATTATCAGTTCAAAAGTTTAAGTCGATCGGGTAATATATGTCACAGCCAAGAAAACATGTACGGATTCGGGTATCCGTTTTGTTAATCTCTGCAAGATTATGACGAGTGCGATGCGAACACGTTCGAGGTGGCAGTAGTGGTGGTAGTAGTGGTAGTGCAAGTGCTCAGAATGAATGGATTTCAGTGGAAAAATTGCTGCGGGAGATCGGAAGTTTTGATTTGCAGCTGAATATGAGGGTGATATCGATGGTGCGTGCGTGAATGGCACCCACGCTTTCATAGTTTTTTTTTTTGTTAAAACATAGTACAGACAACGCTCACACATACGTACTACATACAGTCAACCATAAAAATTTACACACGCACACCCTACCTCTATGAGTATCTTTGAGAAACTAAATCCAAGAAACTGATCTGATAGGATCTTGAAGTTGACGAAATCGCCACGAGCGCCTCGCTGTCGACGTAAATAGCACCCACGTTTTCACAGGTACAAATGGGATGGGAATGTACGTACCGAACAGGTGTGTGCATGAGCAGTGATGTTTCGCAATTGTTCTCACTCCTCGTTTCTTTGCTCGTCAATTTCAAGCCATTTTAAGGAGGTGGTGTTTTCTTTTCACCCCTAGTTATTTTAGAACCTATTACAAAAAAAATACCTGAAATGCACTTTGAAATGTCAGAAAATTCCAAAAAAATCGGTGTGTACATCCATACATAATATGTTCACACACAAAAGTTCCGGGAGAAAGGAACATTGTTTTGTAGAAAGCGTAAAAATGACAAAAAGATGTCTCGTGAAGAGTTATATTGGAGCATCGAAAATTATCTTACACAAACCACACTACTCACATGTTTCCATCGCAAGCGGGCAAATTCGACAAAAATAACCCATGGGCGAAAGGACTGTCAAAAATGCACCATCGGCGAAACTATTTCGCAGAAATAACCCTCGCGTGCCGCGCCTGCAAGCAAGACGTTGCAACCCTCCGGCTCGGCGCGGCAGGCGTGCCAGCGTGGCCTGGCGGGCCCCGGTGTGCGGTAGTGCAACGCCCCGGGCTAGGGCGCGGCACGTATACGTGCAACGCCGGCGCCGGTGGCGCGGCACTGGCGCACGCATAAGGCCGCCCAGGCCCGCCCGACCCGGCCACTTCGTCCCTTTTCGCTAGGGTTCCAGACTCGGGAGGCTCAGGCGTCGCGGGAGGCTCCAGGCGGCGCGGGAGGCACCAGGCGGCGGCGTCGGGCAGGCGGCGACCAAGCGCTGCAGCGCCTCCCCCGGCGCGTTGACCCGTCGGAGCCACAGAGTCTCCAGCGAGCCGAGGGAGAGAGCCTGCTCGGGCAGGTCAAGCTTGCATCTCGCAAGCCGGAGGTGGCGCAGCGTGGCGGCGGCGGCGTTGCTGCTGAACAGGTGGCCCTCCTCCAATCCACCCTCTCTCCCTCCAATCCGGGATCTTGCTCCCCACCTTTCTCCAAGGTATTTTTCCTCTCAATCCCCATCTCTTTTATTAAAAAATGTGAAGAAATTTGGCAACCTAGTTCATCAATAGTTCTAGAAACCAATATTGTAGCATGGTAACAAGAGGTGTGACTATTGTTTACTTTTTTTGTGGCCTAGATTTTGAAGTCAAATGCTCACATATAGCTTTTGGGAAACCCTAGTTCATCAAGATATCTAGAAATTTATACCCATTTTTAATCTTGTAGGATGTGAATAGCATTTGTGTTAATATTGTTTGGGTCTTGTGTGCTAGATTTTGTAGTGACATGGTCACATATTATATTATATTTTGTCACATTTGCTCACATATTAGCTCTCATGTTGTTACTATTGCTCACATATGTGTAGGATGTCGCTTCTCGAACCTCACTACGATACTAGACACCGTGCGTACTTAATGTCCGAGAAGAAGCAGGTAATAGAAATAAACCTAGTGGTACATATTGTTTTCCAATGCTATATGCATATGTAATAACGAGGCTTCTATTTGTGTAGGTCTTTGGACCCCTCCGACTTAGGTGTCACGAGGCCTCGTCCTTACAGAAGATGCCATACGATGAGCGGTACACGGAGTACATCGAGCCGCTAGGTCTACTTCCATTCATCCATATGGTGACTCGGCGGACACCGAGCATGAACCCTTCCGCCATCACTGCTCTTGTTGATCGGTGGAGACCGGAGACGCATAGTTTTCACCTCCGAACCGGTGAGATGACCGTGACTTTGCAGGACATGTCGATGACACTTTCACTCCCCATTGAGGGGAAGCCACTATGTATCGACACATCTTGTGAAGACGTGGCAAGATGTTTGATCTTATTGGCAAGGCTCCTGATGAGATTATAAACAAGAGGGTGAGAAATTAAGGGTCTCTGCCGGGGCTACTTTCACTTGGATCTCACAGAACCCCGGAGGGAGCCGGCCGTGATTTGGTTAAGTTGCATGTGTGTATGTGTGGTATGTTATCACGAGAACTCTATTTCCTGACTGTAGTGGGAATACCACTCAGTGGCACTGGTTGACGTTAACCAAAATGGAGACTAAATGGAGTTGGGTTCGGCGGCATTGGCCTTCTTGTATCGTCAGGTCGTTCTTGTTTCTTATTTCTCATTTCTCCATTGCCACCTAATTCAGACACATTTAAAGGAAGAGAATGTAAGTCAAAGACATTGGTGATCCGTTGCTTCTTCTATCAATTTGGAGCTGGGAGCGCTTCCCTGTCGGAAGGCCTCGTGTTCTCGATTACAAGAATTACAATGATCACGGCAACCAGTTGCGGCGACCCACTTGGGCTTATCAGTGGGACATTGTCTCCGAGTTCAGAGACCCAATAGCGGCCTATCAGACCTACACCAATGAGTTTGATAACTTAACACCGGAGCAGGTGAATATTTTCATCCCATAAGTCCAATGCACGGTGTTTTTGTAACTTTCTTTTTGACATCATTGTGATACAATCTAGGGAATGGGAGCCATATGGTCCTCGATCGCAGCTTGGTAACGCTTCAACATTCACACTTAACCCGGCTTGCATGGCGGAAGCTCATCTTTGGTATATGCATTGTCCCTTGGTATGCATGTGGGCCGTTGAGCATCATATGCCACAGCGGGTTATGAGACAATTTGGATTACTTCAGCCTTGCCCGCCTGAATGGAAGGACACGAGTATAGTACTTCACGGGTGAGACCTCCTTTCTAGCTATTTTTGTATTTTCCATTCGCATCATTGACATGGGTTTCTCCATTCGCAGCTTTGACAGGAGGAGGACCAAGAAGACGGATTGGCACAACATTCATAAGAAGCATGTGAAGAAATTCGTCATGCGAGTGGAGGAACAGAAGAAAGCGAAAGGAATCCAATATGAAGAACATAGCGAGGATGCTTTCAACCAGTACCTCCGTTGGTTTCTTGACAACACCCGTGTTCAGATCCTTCCGGACGCTTATGGGCATGAGATTTTGGAAGAGCCCTTGATATTCGACGATATTGCCACCCTGAAGTACAACAAGCTTGTTAGGGAAGGGCGCCAAACCTCTTTTGCTCCAATGCTGAACTTTGTGGTAACATATCTTACTTTCTGTTTGTCCTTTCACTATGGAACTTTTTTTGCATTTCTCTTCAATGAGGTCATTTGTTTGCATCACAGCGTACGGAGATCCAGAAGCAAGCAGTTGAGCATGAGACCGCTTTGGAGTCGTTTCCACATGGTGAGAAGGGCGAGAGTTCATTTCGAGAATTTGTGAAGGTTCGTCCATAGAACGATACTCTAGTTGCTCTTTGCATCTTTAATATCCACATGTTTTGACCATTTGCTGGTTTTTCAGCGCCAGGGACAGAAGCTACGTCGGTTGTCGAACCTACTTGGTTGCCGTGATCCTGAGATAATGACGCCGTCCCAATCAAGGTCTGCCTCGCCCTCCGACCAAGATGATGCGAACAACTCCAACTCTACTGCCCGTGAGGACGAGGTTTCCGATGAGGTATTACATCGCCACAGTAACCATGTGTTCCAACTTGCTTTACTTGTCCATTCATTGCTTGTTCTATTTGAAGGCGGATGAGGATGATGAACATGAGGTGGATGAGGATGATGAAGACGTGCCATTGGGCAAGTATGTGAAGAAAAATCGGTCCGCGTACAAGTTGAAGCCTCGAAAGGAACGGCAAGATAGGTACACACCGGACGCATACGCAAAGGCTCCGGCCGCAAGGAAGGCGAGGAAGAAAGCCGTCATCGAGTCTGATGAAGAAGAGCACATGGAGGCACGTCAGAAGATTCCGCCTAGGAGGGGAGGCAAGACCAAGCGTGCAAGGAATTAGATGTTCTTTGTTGGTATGCACGAATATGGCCTTTGTGGTGCTAGTTTTTGCTGTAAGAACTTGACTATCTAGAAGAATTTGTTGGTATGCAAGAACTTGTTCTATTTGTTGGTATGCAAGAACTTGACTATCTAGCAATTGTTGGAATCTCGTGTGGCTTTGTTCTATATTTTTTTGCTCTGTGGCTTTGGCTTGTGTTGTTGTAGTAAAAAATGTTTGACCTGTACTGTGTCCTGATGGACCCAATTTTTTGCTAAATGTTTGACCTGTACTGTGTCCTGATGGACCCAATTTTTTGCTCAAGTTAGGTCGTGCCGCGCCGGCGACAATGGCGTGGCAGCCTTTAGTGCGGCGCCATGGCCTGCGGCGTTGCATGCCTGGCGGTTAACAAACAGCCGCGCCAGGCTTGGCACGCGTTGCTGCAACGCCGGGAGGCGTGGCGTGGCAGATCTGCAACGCCATCGACTGCGGCGCGGCATCGACTTGAGCAACGCCATGGCCTGCGGCGTTGCATGCCTGGCGGTTAACTCCCATCAGACAGCCGCGCCAGGCTTGGCACGCGTTGCTGCAGCGCCGGGAGGCGTGGCGTGGCAGATCTGCAACGCCCTGGTCTGCGGCGCGGCACCGACTAGAGCAACGCCATGGCCTGCGGCGTTGCACCCCTCTCTGTTAACTTCCCACCCCAGCTGTATCTCTCTTTCTTTTTGGACAGCTGTGCCCTCTTCCTTTTTGACACACAATATACACAACACATCAAATTTCAAATTGTAAGACACATGGAGGTTCAAATTGGAAGACAACACATGGAGGTTCAAATTTTAATACATCACACCGAGGTTCAAATTGTAAGATAACACATGGAGGTTCGAATTACACAGCAACACATCAAGGTTCGAAACACGCGGCGAGACATGGAAAACGCAATTGATTTACTGCGTCGGGAAGGCTCCTTGCCCACTCCTCTTCCTCTTCCTCATTTCTTCCTCTAGTTCTTCTTTTTCCCTCAAATCGCGAGCGAGTTGAACCACAGAGTCGAAGAACACCCGGCTCTCCATGCTTCTCTTCATCTCTTCTTCTTCAGCTCTTTCCTTCCTTATGACCTCCGCCTCATGTGCCAACCGGTCCATCATTTGCCTATTCTCCCTCGCCCTTATTATCTTCATACGTGCACACTCCTTTTTCCAGTTTTCCTCCGCCTTCCTTTGACGTTCTTTTGCCGCATCTTTGTGCCTCTTCTCCTCAAGCCTTAGCCGTTCGTAATACTCAAGTCTCCCACGCTCCTTTTCCTGCCACTTCGCTTCTTCCTCCTCACGCCTTTGCCTCTCACACTCCGCTGCGTCCTGCTCCCTCACCCTCCTCACAGCCTCCTCCCACACTCCCAGCTTCTCATCTTCCCCATCATTGGCCTCCTCCCACACCCCCTTGCCCTTGTTGGGCTGAGAAGACATACCTGCAAATAATGAAATATAGGAAAGTTAGTAACAACAATTAACAATTGTAGAGAGCAATATAAAGAGGAAATTTAGAGCAACAAAATGGATACACATACGGATTTGGTCCTTGTAGGTAACCTATCATACTATCCGGATTACACCACGTCGTCTTCTAAGACCAAGTTGGTTCCTTCTTGGTTGGCTAGTGCTACCTTGTTGGCTACTGTGAGGTCGGCTAGTGCTTGTTTGTTGGCTACTTCTTGGTTGGCTAGTGCTTGCTTGGTGGCTACTTCTTGGTTGGCTAGTGCTAGCTTGATGGCTACTTCTTGGTTGGCTACTTCTTGGTTGGCTACTTATTGGTTGGCTAGTGCTTGTTTGTTGGCTACTTCTTGGTTGGCTATTGTTAGCTTCATTTCCCTTGGCTCTCTTTCTTTGTTCACATTTCCGTGCATTGTGTCCTTCACCATTGCACGTGCCACAACGAGCTCTCTCACGGGGCTCTTGGAATTGGTCCGCTCCCCATTCTCGTGCACCACCACGGCCCCAACCATCCATGTCGCTCCTAAAACGCTTAGTTCTGCGTCTTCCGCGTCTAACCACTTTCCAATCTGGATCGGGCCATAGTTGAACTCCATGATACTCCGGCCACTGCGACTGGTCAAGGTATGGGTGGAATCTAGGTTCCCATGTCTTCTTGATGGTCTCCATAGATAACTCGGACTCTCTGACGGTGAGCGGGTGGTTGTAGTCCACATGTCGCGTGCGAGCAGCCGTTAGCAAATGGGAGCACGCGAGATGAAGCAACAATGGTCTTCCACATGTGCAATCACAAATCTTAAGTGAGACTTTGAATGCTCGGCCACCGTGTTGGACACCGTCACCTGTGGTTCCTCCTGGCTCGTCAACTTGGTAAATGAGCTCATCATTATCAAACAGTGTGGCAACTTGGGAGTCCGCCTTACGCGACTGAAATTCCATCCACTCGTCAATCTTTGGTGGGTACTTGTACTTGTGCTTGTTCTTCTTGAACGTTCCAGCAATTTGCATGTCAGTTTCATCAGAGTACTTCAGGAAATACGTATTCATCTTGTCGAATGTATATCTCACTATTGCAGTCACCGGCAATGCACGGACACCTTTCAACACCTTGTTAAAACATTCTGCCAAGTTGCTTGTCATATGACCATACCTCCGTCCTCCCTCATCATATGCTCGTGCCCACTTAGGCACATCTTGAATGTGCCTATTGAGAAACTCGAGACCTCCAGGATTGAGTTTTTTTGTTAGCAAGCAATCTGTTGTACAAGTTTGCGAAACGTCGGTCCGTGTAAGCTAGACAACAATCTTGGAGATCATCCGCCAACTCCTTGCTCCCACAAGCCCTATAGAAGTTTGCACAAAAATGTCTCATGCACCATCGATGGTGCAAAGGAGCATAACCGGGAATGTCAATCGTCACCGCATTGAGGATTCCTTGATGACGATCCGAGATGACACATGTTTCTCTGTGGGT
>JAUUTY010000066.1:0-20000 GCA_030979885.1 Lolium multiflorum | reverse complement strand
CTCTCCTCAGGAACGCAGGGAGTATTTCTTGCTGGAACTGTTTACAATGGCCTCAAGAAGATAAAGTCAACTTGGGTAATTCTCATTAAGAACATAAAAAGATCTGTGGCGTTAATGTTGAAGTTTATGATAGTACATTGATCAGGCAAGACGTACTAGCTCAGCTCCATACCATCATTTCTCGATCCTTTTACTTTGCAACAGCAAACTATACAAAAAAAAAGTCAAAATTTTGCCATTACCATCTTGCTTTTCAGATATTCAGGTCACATGTGAAATAATCAACAGTCCAAATTTCATATGTATCACAACAGCACAAACTGATTCCAAAACCCCACATCATCCAACTCAGATCACAAGTCCAAACGTAAATAAGCAACAAAGACAGACGTGACACTATTACAACTCCAGGTCTGTGTGAAGCAATTACAAAAAAGGAAGTCACAAGGGATCGTAACGGTAAAATAGCACATATGCCACGCACATTGGTAGAGAACTGGCCTTCAAAGCTTCACTCACACCATCCTGCAAAACAGTCAGTTCAAAAGCTCGAGTATATCAGAAGATATTCTCTCGCTCGAACTTTTGTCAAAGCATGAGTGTAAAATTCGGCATGGTAATAGCATGCATAACTATAGAACAATATGGGCTGAGGATTTTCGCCAGTTGATCTTTTGAAGGATATAAAAAGCTCCCTGCAAATGCATGCCACAGAATGTATTGTATGAATTGTGCCATAAAGTAGGACAAACAAACTGAAGATGGTGACTGGCCGAGGGATACCTGATCAGGCCACCATGGATGGATCCTCTAACTAAACATGTAGAATGAATGAGAACGAGATGGACCGTGCACGGTTCGATGTGCCGCTGTTTCTCTTTGAGAGTTGGCTGATGAAATCAGGGCACTGAAGCATCACATTTAGATGAGTGACTCCAGGAACAGTGAGCGAAAGTCAAATACTTCCCGAAATTACTACTCCTTCTCGTTTCCTTTTCCTCTGTTTTCCTCCGTCTGGGTCAACCTCCGTGACAGCAGCAGCAAATAATTCCGAGATGGCAGCAGGAGAACGCCTTCATCGCCTGGAAGCGAGCAACAGAAGAACCAACCGCATGCCATCCATGCCAGCCACCGCTCCATGGAGACATGAATTTCTAGATCCCATCTTGGACCTCCCTGCCGCGCCCCCGCCATGACCGAGAGGACAAGAAGCACACCGTATGACTCAAGCCGATCCACACCACCCGGGGCTGCCCCTGCCAAGCAGCATCTTGGCGCCGTGGCGTTGACTAGAGGAAGATCGAGGAAGGCGGTCTCCCTGAGGAATCCCGTGGTGGCTGTGGGGTTTGGCCGCATGGGGGCAAGATGGCCGTTGCTAGGATTTGATTCCAGCAGCACCGGGAGGTGGGAGTAGAAGTAGTTCCGAGGAGGCCTATTGAGATCCATATCAGAAAGCAGATCAATCTAGAAACTCTCGATGCGAGCCACCACTGGATACGACATCCTCATATCCTCTCAACGTGTGTGAGGCCTATATCTCACTATACCCCCATCCATACCTTTACCACAGCCTCCAATCAACCATCCTACTCTCACCATTGGCCAGGATCTAGTAAATCAGCATTTTCTTGGCATGAACTTGTATATCACCATTTGTTGGAATGGTCTAAGGACAGAAGATACAGAATTAAAGATTCAGCTTAGGAATTAATTGGGACAAGGTAAACGATCCTCTTTGTCCAAGAGGTATTGATTCTAAAGCTTTTAGTAAATTATAAGTCAACATGATGGAATACTGCACATTTAAAATTGAACCTTCCTACTAGTGTTACCAAACATTCTTTATCTGTTTACGCTCGCATAGTGCAGAAGTGTGAGATACAGTCCTACTACCACCAAAATATGAAGTTTTTCTTCTGGAGATATGCATTCCACCCCAACATGACGGGACTCTCTGCAAAGTGTGCAGAAGCTGAATAAACAACTTGAACACACAGCTTCATCACCTGCATCTTCCAGGCAAACAGTTTGGCATCTCGGACAATAAACTACATCAACCATTGCATCAAGAGTTCTCTGAAGAAGTAATGTTTCCCAACGTTCAAACTCGTCCTCCCCCAGCAGAATTTTCAATATATTGGGAGGAACAGCAGCTCCACAGTTTGTATCAGGACACAACAACTTCAGTACAGTCCCTTCCTTGACATGCATTTTGCAATATGTTTGCATGCATTTCTGGCAAAAGAAATGATGGCATGGAAGTTTGATGAAATCAACACCTGTAAAGAACATAATTTAGACTCAGAAATAGAGGCGAAATTCAAATAACAAGGATTAACAAACGTAAATCTAAAACATAAAGGTTGGACATGGACGGAACCATGAAGACCACAGATCATGATTCTCAAGTTTAATTATTTACAAAGACAGTTTCACTCAGAACAAGGACTCAGAAGGACCGATGAAATCGCTATCTCAAAATGAGAACCTTTTACACGGCATCTGTATAACTATGTTGCGGTTACCGTATCTAGTCTCTTTTTCTCTATTCAAAAGAAGTGAATACTTTTGGAACTATACTGCAGTTCGCAAAGATAGTTCCATTGCGAGCAAAATGTGGTTAGTATAACATAGCAAAAGACTTCTACTATAGCACCTGTGCAAAATGGAAGAAAGGGTTACCACGAAACTCGCTGAAACAAATCATGCAGCAATGGATAGCATGCAAAAAGGCTTCATGACACTTATCGTCATTGTATCTAATAATCCTTGGAATTGTAACATCAGGTGGAGCATTGTCTGGACAAGCACGCGTATCCCCACCATCTTCAGTACACGTTTGATAACCCTTGCTTAAAACTATCTCATTGTCGAACCCTAAGTAAGAAAGGGAAGAGCTTTGGAGCCATTGCACCCACTGATATATTACTTCCACGCCCTGTTGCTCTTGCCAAGTCATATCCAGCATGTGACATAACGACGAAAGCATCGCTTTGTCCAGCCATTCAGCGGACATAGTGAAAAAAGGTGGTTGATGGCTAGGGTACGACGAAGGCAGGAGACATGTTATCAGGATTGGAGGTAAATGCTCAACTCTAAACTTGTAAAAAAGATCATCACTGGCATCACCATCATGTGCTTCCCTATAATTTAGTGTTCCAGCACCAAAACTGAGCCTCGCGGATACATCTATGCCACCAGGTATCTCAATATGCACATGAACCTGCAATAAGAAGAAGAGCAGATGGATCCCTTGCCCTTACAGAGAAAGAACGTGACCTGAAAACTGGCAGTGAGGAATATACCTGGAAAGACCGCTTGCCGTCCTTTCTGCTGAGCATGACTACATTGCCACCAAAAATTGCTTCTAGTGCACATATCTGGGCATTGATTTAGATTCCATCAGACTAAGATAAGGGATAACACATGTCCGAGTAAAAAAAACAAGATAACATCATAATAAGAATTAAGTACATCTGAAAACTCTCTTTCATACTACTTCCTCTATTCATGGAAAGAAGGCCTAATAGTTTTTTTTTCCAAAGTCAAAAAATGTAAAGTTTGACCAAGTTTATAGAAGAAGAAAAAATATAGACCTTTTTAGGAACGGAGGTAGTACGTGAAACTTAGTATCTAAGGAGGGCGGCCCCGATCTGGAGGGCGGCCTCGACGGTGAGGCGGCGGAGGACGGCCGCGGACTGGCGACGGAGGTATCGCAGGACACAGCGACATGGGGCGGACGAGATCAGATTGAGTGCTCGTGGAGTGGAGCAGTCCAGCGCTAGAGGCACACGATCCATGGGCCACATGCATCAGCGGGAAGAGGAAGCAGCAATCGGTAAGGCCACGGAGAAATCCATCTAGGAAGAGAAGCAGCCATGAGATAATCACGGGCAGATCCATCAGCAATCGCTAGCAGAGACAGACAGGAAAAAAAAATCCAATCCAAACTTGCAGCACGGAAGTTGCGGCGTGCAAAAACCCTAACCGGGCTCTGATACCATGTTAGAAAAATAGCAACTTGTATTACCATGGGGCCAAAGGCCACAATATATAGTACAAAAGACTTGAGGCACGAGAATAGTAAACCTAGACAAATACAAACTCATAGAGACCTAGACCAATACTAGTACTCCTTAACAACCCCTTCGTACTACTTGATACTCAGTATAACTAGGCCACTGAATGTGCACGACACGGTCTTAATTTCACCGGTTCATTTCCTAGGAATGACACAAAGCACACAATCTTAGAAATTCACCAACGAGAATGACAACAAATGCAGGCATCATATTGGTACAGTCTTGGGTGGTGCTCGAGTGCTTGGGTGGTGCAATCTTTTGTTTTCTCTGGTAAAATAAAAAATTCTTCCCAATCTACTGAACAATTCACGAATCGCATGAGAGAGAGACTTAGAAAATCGCATCACCTCGTCCTCCTGCCTCAGATCGTTGGCGCGCACCTCCTCCTAGGTCAACTCCACCTTGTCCCGACCAATCCCCGCCAGCTCATGTAGCCTTCTCAAGCCCTCTTCCTCCACTCCCCCACCCACCGCGGCACTCCCGGACGACGAAGCTTCCATCGGCAGCGGCAGCGGCAGCGAGGCGAATTTGCCTGCGAGGCGCGCTCTTTCCGGCTCGGGCTTTGAATCAGTTTCCGTGTTGGAGGCCCGCGCGTGCACAACGTTTCAAAGAGAGAAGAGGCCGTACGTACGTCGCCTGCGCGCGCCTCCTTCCCGGCCCGGTCAAACCCAGCGGTGCGGTCGCCTGCCCCCTCGGTGACGTGGCATTCCTCCATCTCATTCTTTTTGAGGCCCTTAATTTCAACGTGTGAATATATATAATGGCAATCGCCCCCACCCTAATAAGCGTTCTAAATCTGTGATCGATACCACGAAGCCAATTATCAAAGATATTGGCTACACTAGTCGGGGGATACAGATCAGAAACTACTTGGATGCATGACCATATAGACCTGGTAAAGCGACATTGAAAGAACAAGTGTTTAATTGACTCATTGTGGTGACAGAAAACACACTGTGTACTCCCATGCCAACTGTGTTTCACAAGATTATCTTTGGTTAGGATTACACCTTGACGCAAATACCAACCAAAAAAATTAATTTTGAGAGGTATTTTCATCTTCCAGATTTTCTTGTTTTTATCTACTGGTATTTCAGGTTGAATAATTGCATTATACAGCGAACTTACAGAGAACTTTCCATTGGACTTAGAGAGACGTTGTTCTTGGAGGTTTGACCCTCATTTTGTGCATGGTTTGGTGGCACATGCCTTTGTTCTGTCGGTAGATTCTGCATACTACGACATCTCGCTCGCAAGGCTAGCAAGATGGCATAGGCAGCGCACCACGGAGGATCCCTTGAGGTGGTAACTTGGCCGCTCAGAGGCACTGATAAGTTTGGACAACAGTTGTGGCATTCCTCGATCACCGGGAGAAGAGGCCGTACGAGTTTCCGAAGTATGTGTTCCACGCTGCCATATCGGGATCACTCAGATCAAGATCAATATGTACGTACATAACGTGCAAGGTAGATAGTACAAGGATCAATACATATACGTGCGTGTGCCAGCTACGGGGTTCCAAATGAATAGAAGAAAAAAAGACGACTGACCATATTTTTCCGGCCCATCAATAGAGCCTCCCATCTGCGTGGCCGCGGCCGCAGAACCTCCGATCGATCCATGCTGTTCCCTCGCATCCGCAGCCCAGACTCCCTTTTCAGCGCAACAGAGGAAACGAATCTGAGCAGACCGATGACATGGACGAAGATGTCATCAAACATATACATGGTGGATGGTTTCATCAAACAAAGCGAAACAAACAATCGGGGAATTACCGGGGCGCCGCGATCCAAAGGACGGTGAAACCGGGAGGCCGGGAGATTGAGTGGACGGCAAAGTGCCCCCTCTCCTCTCCTCTCCGAGCAAGAGTCTTAAGTCTAAGTCGTCACACACGACGCACGCGTAGGCTCCACCTCCCTTAGTATATATAGAGCTTTTGGAGCGATTCAAATTTCGAGGGAGGGAATTAGCAGGGCGGGAAGAAGGAAAAGATTTCGGTCTGCACGCGTGGGTTTTTGTTCTGGAGGGAAAAAGGTGAGCGCCTTCTCTAATCTGTTTGCTTGTTGATGGACCGGAGATGGTCAACCTCCCCGTAAACTACGCATGCCACATGAGCGGCCATATTTAATCCCCTGGAGAATGTGCATGGCATGGTAATCAATCAGCATAACTGCCCGGCTGCTTGCCTTTCTAAGCGGGCGGCAGTTATAATGTTTGGCATTCTTGGGTAGGCCTATTTTTCAGCGAAAGTATATGAGAGGAAAGGGACGTAGTACCATATTTTCTCGTTTGTTTCTCGGTTTAGTATACATGGATAGACCTGTTTTTTTAGCGACGAGAACCCCTATAATTTTTCGAATGTTTTTACCTGATAGTTATTCTAGAACCACACTTATTTATTTAGTTTACCAGCAGGTGCTAATCCTTTTGGATACCTACTTGAATCCTTCTCTTCATTTTTCAGCCACAGTTGTTGTTCACTCGGATGCAGTAATAACAATTAGTTGAGATAAAACATCTAGAGTTAACTAACAAGATTTGTGAAATACTACAAAACTCCGGCACAATAGAAAAAGCTTCGAAACCAAGGCGACCGCTAATTGGTTGAGAAATATGAGAGAAAGAGCGTTTTTAGCGTAGATAGCATTTTCCCAACAATATTCACGAAGAGGAAAGCCGCATGCACAGGTGAATTTCATCACTAATTAAACGGACAATCAATGTTATCGTGCCGCAACGAGCAGGGAAAACAAACTGCAATGATTTAGATGGCGCGCCCTTTTTTTTGGACAGAATAGATGGCGGGGCGGTTAATTGTATCGGAGGAAGCAGACCGATTCGGTTGGAAGCTAGCTCACGCCGATGCTTAGCTTCATTTTTCAAAACGTGCCAGGCATGTGCAGGTTTAAGTGAAGTTCCAATCTAGCAAACACTAGTCATATTTCTTGTTGGACCTGTTTACAGTGGCATCAAGAAAATAAAGTCATGTTGCGGAATTCGCATTAAGAACACAAAACAATCGGTGACGTTGATGTTCAGGTTGCTGATAGTACATTGATCAGGCAAGACTAGCTTAGCTCCAAACCATCATTCCTCGGTCCTTTTATTTTGCAACAGCAAACTATACAACAACAAAAAAATAAGTCGAAATGTTTCCATTACCATCTTGCTTTTTTGGACATTCAGGCCACATGTGAAATAATCTGACAGCAAAATGTTCATATATATCACAGCAGGTTAGACTGAGATCCAAACCCCCACACGCCATCCACTTCAGATCACAAGTCCAAACGCAAATAAGCAATAAAGACAAACATGGCACTATTACAACTCCAGGTCTGTATGAAGCAATTACAAAAAATGGAAGTCACAAGGGATCGTAACGGCAAAATAGCACATACGCCACGGACAGCATTAGAGAACTTGCCTTCACAGCTTCACTCACACCACCCCTGCAAAAACGCAGTTCAAAAGCCATAGAACAATATGCGCTGAGGCTTTTCCCCAGTGTTGAAGGATATAAAAAGCTCCCTGCAAATGCATGCCACAGAATGCATGTATGAATCGTGCCATAAAGTAGGACAGCTGAAGATGGTGACTGGCCGAGAGATACCTGATCATGCCACCATGGATGGTTCCTCTGTGAGGATCATGGGTGACATTGTACATATCCTCTATCAACTGCTGCTTGTAAGCAAGACAGGGTGACAAGTAGTCATATATCAATAGTTTTTCAGCTAACAGTCACTAAACATGTAGAATGAATGATAAGACCCTGCACGCTTTCCAGTGCTGCTTTTGCTCTTTGAGCTTTTGGTTTTTATTTGGAATACAAAGTTGGCTCACGAAATCTGGACACTGAAGCATCACATTTGGATGAGCGAATCCACGAAACAGTGAGGAAAAGTACGAAACAAAAGGGTACCGACCAAAAGGAAATTGTACACAATATGTAATTCTTTAAGGCAGCCGACTCACCGGCACGGGCCTGTAGTACAATAAAATTCATATTATTACTTATAATTATATTACCAAACATTATTCCTGTAATAGCGACACAATGAGTGGTTGAGTGATCACCTATGAAGCTGCAACGGGAGTGATATCCTAATCCTACAACTACAACGTAAAAACAATATAGCAGGCTGAAGCATAGTGAGACAATACCGCACAAAGGCATCATCTTTGATGCATCTGAGTCTGAGGGAGTGAATGTCTTGCAAAAAAAGAATGCACACCTTAGGCGTAGCCGATGCAGCAACACACACCTATTACCTAGTAGAAGCCTTCTCTTCCTGATGCAAACCAAAACCAAGAAGTACAGCTTCTTATGTGAAACATGGTAGAAACTGAGGCCTAACGAAATCATTGGATTTTCACAGGCCACACCTGGTAGGCTGGTACTAACTTGCCTAAAAAAATCCACTAAGAACAGGCACCATAATTGCCTCTATAGAAAGAACATGTGCATAAGTAACTTCACATTACTTCCAAAACCACCTATATCTGGTATTATTAAAATAATCTAGCAAGTAAGTGTTGGCACAAAGAAACCTTCTTCTAGTTCTGAAAATGCAGTTTCAAATTAAAATGGTCACCGTTTTATTATAGAACAACACCGATGTGAAATAAATCAGGTCAAGGCAAACAGATGGAGGTCTTCCCGTTATCGATTAGCCAATGGTCTCAAGGAATATCAATCTAGTAGAAATTGGACATCATTTCGTGATCGTTCTGAAGAATCTTAGTAGTCCATTAAACCAAGCAATTTAACCATTCCTAAATCCACGAACAACTGAACTGGAAATAAGGTAAGGCGTGGAAAGCATGTACCTCTACATTTTCACCTCCTTTGATTTTCTATGCATGCTAAAATAGAGAAACCTAAAAACAGTCAAGCCTTCCAAAAGTCCACTAAAATGGACTGAAAGTAAGATTATCAGAGGATAATATAGGTGCACGACACACACATGCACCTCTGAGTTTCAGCATTCCCTGGTCTGGTATGCAACATAAAACATAGAGAAACAGCTAACCATGGAAACCAAACAGTCGAGAGGAAACACAATTCCTCCTATGGCCAAATGTTCCTCTTCCGTAAAAATCAGCATGAATGAATCCAGAGAGTAGTTGGGTTATGTATTACGTATCATGAATACCTAAATAACAATTTCCTAACAGGATTGTCTCAACGAATCTTGCTAAAGAATGACACTTAACAGTTCTTAAGTTAGATATAAGTATCATTGTATTTCAGTTGTACATGTAAATAAGTATTTGAACCGAAGTTGTCATTGTCATGAAGAATCCCAGGTAAGAATTCGATCAAACAGCTTAATAATTCCTAAAGTCTACCAAAATATAAGTACCATTTTC
Source organism: Lolium multiflorum (assembly GCA_030979885.1). Classification (NCBI taxonomy): domain Eukaryota; kingdom Viridiplantae; phylum Streptophyta; class Magnoliopsida; order Poales; family Poaceae; genus Lolium; species Lolium multiflorum. The sequence goes on along the minus strand of JAUUTY010000066.1, from coordinate 10,542 downwards.
AATGCAGTTTTCAGACATCTTTCAATCGAAATCTACCTTCAAGAAGAGGACATGATCAGACTGCCACAGTTTTTAATACCAAGGAGACTTAAGCAGGAAGACACTTGTTAGGAAATGGCATTGACAATGGAATCAAATGCAAAGATATGGATTCCAGAACACAGTTCCAACTCACACCTCAACACAACAATTGATATCTCGATCAAGGAGAAGCAGAGAGAGGACTGAAACATCTTGCATACCTTGTGGATTGTGTAGTAAGGATCCCAAAGGGTCGTGAGGACCTCCACATGGCCGAAGAACTTTGTCGGATGGCCGATATGCATCCTATGTCCACCTTCTGGCAGTCGTAAAATGAGTTGACAATGATGACATCTTGGCGTAAAGGGTGTCATGGCGTGTGCTCGCCCACATCTTGGTGGTGGTGCACATGTAGTGCCCTGAAATGCGAAGAACATTGTCAGGCCCAAAAAAAATTACTCGAGTTAAGTGTTGCATAGAGAAGACACCTACATAAGAGAAATCCAGACATTTAAGAGAAAAATTAAGCCATTTTGTTATTTGTACATAAATAGGGAGGAAAATACAGTTAAGAGAAAATTCAAGCCATTTGGTTGCGTGCTGCTGCTTGCATTACTAATTTATTAAGTACACCACTACAACATGTACACAAAGCTGATAAAATAGCTTGCTAATCACACATGCTTCCAGCACGACATTCAGACTAAAGAGCTCAAATAGATTTTTTTTATTCTGCGCCTTCACAGACAACATCGATGTAAACCAGTTTCAATCTCTACGGGCGGAATGGACACTGTTGGGTTGGGTTCTTTCAATTCCAGGATCAAAGAACACAGGAATAAGATCAAACAATCTAAGTTACTAGATCAGAGAACACATGTATATAGATCATGTATTTGATTAAGAAGCTCTAGATCCAACAATCTAACTTACAGGGTCACAGACCAGAGGAATAAAGAGCATGTATTTGATTAAGCCAAGTGACAGTATCAGAGAACACAAAACATACAAACTGACCACAATCTATGTTTCGGTTCACAAATATTACACAACAAGGGAAACCCGTTTCTTTCTTCATAGTTAACCATAATTCCAAGTACTATAAAAGATACGAGCAAAGCCAAGTATTTTGCACTCGGTTCTGACCTCCTCTGTTATGAGCTTCAACAATATCAGAACCATCAAATATATAACATAAGGCAAAGAGACTCACTCAGAAAATATACATGGTGTTTACATTTTAGAGAAGGCCTTATTAATCTAACCATAAGCTCTGTAAAATGTAAAATGTAAAATAGAAATGTGAGATGCAATTCAACATAATAGCGCATCCAAAGCAATTCAACACTTACTCTTGATACATTCCTGGTTAAAGGCAACAACCTTAAAGAGCATTCAAAACCATGTATTCACGGTTTCAACGACCTGAAAGGCATTTTTTACTAGCACACAGAGTCCAATGCGTTTTGTGCAACCAAAAAAACTACAAGAAAAACATAATCACCTTTCGTGTCGAGATCGAGAAGTTCATTCACTCTGCATCCAGCTCCTCGGGAGGACAGCTCTACATACAAAGAGTGGTGACATTTTCAACTCAGGAAGCTCTCCAAGCATTGTTGCTACCGTGACTGACCTACGAAGCAGGGGTTACAATAACTTTAAGTGAGTTCGCACATGGTAATGTATAACAGGGTAAAATAATTTGCTCTGATGATGATAAACATGTGCCCTTTTCTTCCTAAACCACGATCTTAACTATGGACTCGAAATTGTAAACAATGACCTGAATGGTTCCTTTTCTAAATAGAGAAAAAAAAACTTAACTTCCTCTAGGCATGATACTTCTCTAGATGTAGTAGACAAGGAAAACAATTAAACCATGCAGTGCTAGGATGAAAATATATAGTTATCAATCCAAGAAGAAGGCCACACAATACCAACCAGTGGTATTCACACCCACATAACAGGGCCAGGACCTCTAATAACCAGGACGACGTGTCAGTTCATCCAACATGAACGTGCTTTGGCCTCTGGAGTGGATTCAAAGCCAACACAAGAATGCTCCTTATGTACAGCGGGATAAAGAAACGTTGTGTAAATTACCTTCGTATCACACCTCTTTGTACCATACATGGTTGTTGAGATTCAGTACAATTGCCTTGGTCAGGTCCTCAATGGCTTCCTCTGGTTTCCCTGCCAAGTAACAGCATATTATAAGAACAAAACGGAGCTGGTCAGAACTTTTTCGTCACTCAAACAAGAACAAGTCAACATTAAACCATAAGTGCTAAAGCAGAGCAAGTAAATATTTTAACCAAAACAACTAAATCTACCTGCTGTCCTAATAAGCCTAAGTAGTGGCAATTACATGTTAATCAACTAAAATTCCAGATCAATACTATCATATATAAGTAACAGTGAAAGACCCAAATTGGGTATATACAAGAATCAGGAACATGAGATAAGCTCTAAGACATCTACAAGATCATGCGTTTGTGTAATAAACCTTTTCATCAACGAGAAAAGGCAAAACCAATGGAAAATAATGTTCCATGATCCCACCCACCCTCATCAATCGTTAAAATAACTCCCGGATCAATGAACAACAAATAATTACAAAAATCATTGGAGAAGATCCCTCACGAGAAATCCAACACATACGTTATTTGTTGCAAGTTATTTGCAAAGAAACTATAGATCAATGACATTTCTGGATGTACACAATAGGCCTCTCACAAAAAAGCACAAGAGAGAAGCTCAAGTCAATCCTCACTATAAGACTACAAAGCAGAAGGAAGCTACTCCTCAAAATTAGTGTGCTCAAGGTAATACATATACATCCAGAAAGCTGCAGATCAACACAGTTTGACCTTTAAAACTGAGACTAACTTGTCACAAGAGTGTATATTACCAGATTGCAGTCACTTGCTAAACCTTCAAGCCCAAACTCTGAAGCGAGATATGGAGAAACCTAGTGGTGGCTTGCACTGCACTTCCAAAATTCTGACGTCCTCTTTCTGCCGATGCCGCTGTAGGTGGCCGAGCTGGCCGCGTGTGTCAATGGACATGGCAGCAGCAACATGGTCTTGTACCACCATTGCTCTCTTGCTTCTCAGCTTTTGCAGACTCCTATCACACATATGAAGATCATTCTATGGTAATTCTAGTGAGGTGAAGTACAAAGATTCAAACAACATGAGCTGCAAACTGAACTTGAATGCCTAAACATGTTGTATGAACAAAACGAAATAAGTAATTATTTTCTGTGAAAGATGATGCAAAATGAGTGATGTGTCATTAATGATTTACCAAAGTGTACTCTGAAACTGGCCGCTAGAAGCCGAGAACTTCACCGGGACATGTTTCAAAACGCACACGTAAGCACCAAATCTCAGCTTTGATGGTAAATATGTCCACACTGGGCAGACCATTTAGTCTTTTAGTACGAATTAATAAAGAACACTAATTATGTAAACCAATATAAGTTTTAGTACCTACAGAACAACTTCTTCAATTGTTATGTTGAAACCATATTTGATTTAATTTCAAAAATGATGATAACTCACTATATAGAAAACAGCATGTTCAGCTATATTGTTTTTTATCCCCTTTCCAAACGATTCATCGGAATCAGGCAAACAATATACTATTGGAAAGCTAACCCAACCAGGTAAACAGTACCAATGGATCCATCAATTGTAATATAGGGACTAACTATAAGGTTACGATGGCTGCACGACACATGAATTGATGGCGAGCTCGAGGAATTTTTGCAGAATCCCCATCTCTTCTCTTTTGTCTTTCTTGTTTCTATTTTCTGTTCCTTTCTTTCTCCCTGATCTGCTCCTCTTGGGTGTGTGGTGCAGCAGCAGCAATGAATCATTATGGGCATGGGGTGCACTGTATCAGGTCGAAATGATACAAGTTATTGTTATATGTGAACTTCAGTAACAAACTAGACTGTGTCAAAATTAAACAGAGAAGGGGATACATCAAAACTATACCTGATAGGGTCTTCTTTTCTATTTGTTTCAACAATAACCGCCACCGTCTATCCTGCTTGAAACCATCGATCTTCAGAAGAAAAAAAACACGTGTCAGCAAAAGATATGCATGGTCAAGTGACTGTAATCAGCACGGTAGCAACAGAGCACAGGAAGATCATAAATCATTTACTAAAAATAAAAAGTGGCTTACATACACATGGGTGAACCTGAAATCAAAATAAAGTTCCCCAAATACCCAAGTCTGAACTCCCTATGTCCCCCACGTGAAATTAATACAAAGCTTACAATTTTGAAAGTGGAATTAACATCAAGACCATGTCACAGCAAAAGGATAACTGGCAGTAGCACTAACAAATTGCTCATCTACCTAGAACTGGATATTTCCATGAATCTCACTCTAGGATTCGTTACAAACTTCAAGCAGGCATGCATCTTCTTGGCAGATAAACACTTGTGTGCATCCACAATTGACACAACAATGTACGGTAGGTCTATAGCTCTCGAAAAAAAATTCTACCTTTACGAGTCGAGCTCACCGAGGTGAAACTAGGGACAGAGCAGCTAGTCCTGCAGCTCTCCCATCAAGCCTCCAAGCTGGCCAAGGTCACCAAAAGTCGCCAACAGCAACCGTGGCGCCATCTCTTTCTTCTCAGCTTCGGTAGGCCCCTATCACACATGTGAAGAAGATCAATATAGGGTAATTCTAGTGAGGTGCAGTATGAACATTTAAGTAAGATGAGCTGCAAGCCAAACTTGATTGAGGGAAAATTTCGTATGAACAAGATTCAGTACCTGGGATTGATGTGTGGAAGGATAGTCACCATAAGGTTCTACTTGAGGAGCAGATTGAGGCATTTGATGGCTGTAGTCAGGAGCTCCATATGCAGGATAAAGTGGCCTGTCCAACAAAAATATAGTTCAGTGCATAACTAATTATATGTCACACTAGTATAATGAGATCCAAAACTCTGTAATATTATGAGGATTCCAGGATGCAGCAAACAGTGGCAAAACTACAGATCATAATATTCAACAGCAACATCGAAATTTATTCTCAAGTTCCATCATGAGAATTCAAAAAATTTACCACAGGGCATGCCGAAATAAGCAAAACTCCAGCCAAATTAGTGCAGTCTAATAATACTCAGCACGATGATTTATTCATGTACAGAGTTGTGCAATTACTAAAATATGATCAAGAATTAAGTAGTTGAGGAGCTCCGGACGCCGGCCGGCCTCTCGTTGGCGTTGCGGCAGGAGGTTTGTCAAATAAGACTGATTGGTCTGGTTAGATTTACGCAAAAAGAGCAACATGAGCACACCAAACCCTTAGAATTGTCTTGCTTCGGAAATGTTCAGCTACAAAACATACATTCCTGTGATGAGCAATTGGTTCCTGTACGTGACATCATTGCTGGCATACAAAGATTGATAATTTGGCCATTGTGGTAGTTACGCCAGCGTATAACCGCAAAAAGACCAACTATTAGGAACAGGGCTACAAAGTGAGCCAGCGCCCCCAACCGACATCGGCCTAACAACGATTGGGGCTGCGGCTGCGCCGACGCCGTCGACGCCGCCACCGGCATGTATAACAACACACGGGTGCTGAGCCGCGACGGCTCGGCTCGGTCAGTTGGATATCCACCCCGTCTACGAATGCACATGGTGAGCGTAGCGTTTGGTGTGATTCAGGAAGACGAGAAATACTGCAAGGTCGAAATGAAAATTGCTGGGGCACTAGACGCACACAGAGAGGGCAGGCGGGCTACTTTGCAGCTGGTGGAGCGATTATGGGGAACAACGGAAACTAGAACGGAACAGGGGGCGAAGAAGGGACCTTTAAATTGGTGGGCGTCATCTGACCGGACGAGCTCCTCCTTGGCCGTCGAGGTCGGAGTGGACGAGCCCTTTTGCGTGGTCGTCGGCCATCTCCGGACGCCGGCCTCTTCTTGGCCTTGCAGCAAGGAGGAGCTGTGGGTAGGCCGTCCTTGATCCGCGTCCGCTTACCTGGACGGGGCAGGGGTATGAGCATGACGAAATTAATCGAGGTGTGCACGCGGAGAGGGTCCGGGATCCGGAGGTTACCGTGGCGGGTGAGGTCGACGTGCGCGGTCGCCGTGGAGAAGGTTGTCGCTCCACCCTGATGCAGCGCCGGCCGGATTCAGCATCGGCTGCTGGTTGGTCGCCCACGGGTGCCGCGCGCGTCAAGGCGAGGATGCGGCGGATGGGGAGCACGTACATCTGCGGCGGGACGGCGGCGCCTCAGCTCCAGCCGCTGCGAGATCTCGCCGGAAGGGTGGTCGCCGGAGCGGGATGGGCCGCGTCGACGGCGGGACACCAGGGTTCCGCCCGCGTGTGGGCACGATTGAATGCGCGACGGACTTGGTCGGCCGGCTAGGGTTCCGCGAGGGGGCGCGATTGAATGCACCGGAGCTGCGGTGGTCGGCGACGAGCAGGGTTGGGTAGGCTGCGGTGGTCGGCGCGGGGTTGGGAGAGAAAATGGTGGTTGGGAGAGAAAGCCGAAGATTTTGCTAAATCTGAACTACTAGTGTACCAAACGCACCCAAAATGCAGGAACGCAATAAGTAACCTTCCCTCGCCGCATACACTTGCAACCAACTCAACTCAGCTCAATATTTCCCGTGATTTGTTCCTTAACTTTACTCTCCTTCTCTCGCAACACAATAACTAGCATTCCTTCTCCGCTGCAGCGAAATTACTGCTTTCCAATCTTGCACCACGATTATATTAAGGAGAGGTTGCAGCGAAAATTACTACTACTACTTTCCAATCTTGCTGCTCTCCCTAAAATCTCTCGGTACGTAAATCGTGGTTTCTTGTTGCACCAAATCTCTCCTCATCAAGAGACACATAGAGTCATTCATTAATTCACGAGGCGCCAATCAATCCGTGTTTCCCATATTTTCGGAATTTGATTGACGGAGAATGCCAAGGAAGGACGTCGATCATCCATAGCTTTAAGTGCTCCCGGTTTTCCAGCACAAGGTGAAAAGGGAAGCAGGGTAATTTCGCGGCGACAAGACAAAAACAATTCACCCGCGCCTAATCAAAATAAAAATATGCGCCCTCGTTCCCGTTTGAGGGAAATTAACATAAAATGTTAACCTAAAAACATTAACCGTTAACCTGGAATGTTTATTAATACAAAACAAATTTCATAAATGTAACAAATCATATGGCTCAAATTCAAACACATCGAATTTCAGATCCATCAATATAGGCACAACTAAGATTCTGCATGAAGACACCAGCGACGATGTGTATACTCTTTCATAATCATTAACACATGCATGTCCAAATCGTCGTCCTCCTCCTCCCCCTCCGAAGAAAAAAAATTGAGTTGGCGAAGACCATCTCCACCAACCTCTTCATCTATAGGCGGAATTCATCGTTGAAGCAGTCGGTCGCAAAGAAATTGGAAAACAAGCAAAAAAAAAGACTTACCTACTTACTCCCTCTATTCTGATTTAATCCACATTCTAGGAAAATGAGATAAACTAGTATTGCATTTATTAGTATTACTTAGATATGTGAACAACCAATCAAATCTACGTTGAAAATAACAACATCCAATAAAGAGAGCAAAACCACATCGTTTTCGGTGTTGTTGTTGACTAAAAGCTAGAATGTAGAGTATTTTAGAACAAAATTTGGGGCTAGAATGTAGACTATTTCATAATGGAGGGAGTATTTCGTAAAACACCTCGGAAATGGAGGAGGTGGGAACCACGGCACATAGGGGTGAGAAAGAAGACCGCCGGGGTTGTGCGATGATCGGATGCCGACGTAGAGGTCACGGAAAAGCGGTCTTAGCGGGCATCACTCTTCGCCGCGTCCGGATACAAATTGTCGAAGAAGAAGAAAAACTTGGGGGGGAGGGGTATGTTCCAAGGACGCCTATCTCCGTGGCGGTCGATCTACGACGTCATCATCCTCCCACGGTGGCATTTTTCAACAACCGAGCTCATCTAGGTGCACGTTAGAGGATCAAAAGGGAATCTTTTTCCTAAATTTTGCTCCACTAAACCTTTTGGTACCTCGCATAGAGATGCTCTAAGTCATGCAAACACAAAGAATCTCAAAAGAGGTCAAGTTATTACAAGAGTTGGGGCAGTGACATCGAAATTGGAATGTCACCCCATAAGTCCATAATGTTTCTTGCTGGTCCTATTTGTGAAGATGGTGCCGCTTCGAGGTTGTATATTTGCCTTTCCTCTTTACATCACCTTTATAGACCGATGTTAGGACCTCATGAAATAGCAAAACGGTTCTAACCCTCCCTCATGTTATCTTAGGCGAGAACCTCTTATGTGGACCTCACAATGTCTGCCCTAGCTTTCCAAGAAAGTGGTGATTCCATGTGGCATTTGCCATTTGATTGTGTTATGATAGGTCATACGAACATGGCGAGCCCACAATGATGCCATTTTTTTAGCAAGGGCCTATGGTGCGAAACCCCCCACAACATTTTATTAGAACTCCTCCCCTTTACAAAAGTTTAAAGATATACACAAACAATAAAAGAAAGGAAGATTATCTCAGTCCAGGATTAGAAAATTCCAGTGTGCTTGTCCTTGACCCAATGCACATGCAATGTGGCCTCATGAGTGAAACTTCCGCGAGACTTGCTCCACTGACCTTGAAAATGGGGACTTAACATTATAAGTCTAAAATCTTTGGCGGGAGAATAATATTTGTGAAGGCGGTGCCACTCTATAGTTGTCGATCGGTTATTCATCTACATGCATACTGTCATTATATATCAACATTGAGACTCCTTGCATGAGGGGAGTATTATTGATCTTCCCTACTCTTTGAGACGAAACCCCCATTAGTGGGCCTTGTTCCCATTAGTGGGCATCGTGTCATCTACCCCATTATTTTCCATCAAAATTGGTTATATTTCATGCGGCTTTTCTCTTTGTTTCAGTTGGGAAATGTCATAGGAACATGAACCATGTAAAAGTATGTCAATTTATAGACACAAACAATAAAATAATGGAAGATTATTTCAATCCAAGATTTGAACATTTCCAAGTCCTTGTTCTTGACCCAATCCACATGCAATGTGGCCTCGAGAGTGGCCGTGAGACTTGGGCCACTGACCGTGAAAATGAGGGCTTGACATTATATGTCTAAAATCTTCGGCGAGAGAACCATATTTTTTAAGCAGGTGCCACTATATAGTTGTCGATCGGTCATTCATCTTCATGCATACCGTCATAATATACCAACATTGGGACTCCATGCAATAGGGGAATGCTACTAACCCTCAGTGACCTCGCTTTGAGATGGAACTCCCACTAGTGGGCCTCATGTCATCTAACCCATTTTTTTCCTTCAAAAGTGGTTATATTTCATGTGAGTTTTCTCTTTGTTTCAGTTGGGATAACTCATAGGAACATGAACCACGTAAAAATATGTCAATTCATTACAAGAGTTGGGTTGGTGTCCTCGAAGTTGTAGTTTAGCACTATAAGTCGAGGATCTTCATGCAGGGTAGTCTTGTTTGTGAAGCAAGTGCCACTTTTGCGTTGCGTATTTCAAGAAGAACGATGTTTAGTGGACGCCGTGACGTCTACCCCCACAATAAGGCCATTTTTTTACCAAGCGCATGTGGTGCGAAACCCCCCACAACATTTTAGTAGAACTACGTCCCTTTACAAAAGTTCAAACATATACAAACAATAAAAGAAAGAAAGATTATTTCAGTTAAGGATTTGAAAAATCTAGTGTGCTTGTCCTTGAGTCAATGCACATGCAATGTGGCCTCATGAGTGAAACTTCCGCGAGACTTGGGTTAGTGACCTTGAAAATTTGCGCTTGACATTATATATAAAATCTTTGGCGAGAGAATCATATTTATGAAGCAGGTGCCGCTCTATAGTTGTCGATCGGTTATTCATCTTCATGCATAATGTCATTATATACCAACATTGGGACTCCATGAAAGAGGGGAGTGTTACTGACCTTCCCTACTCTTTGAGCAGAAACCCCCATCAGTGGACCTTGTTCCCATTAGTGGGCCTTGTGTCATCTACCCCATTATTTTCTGTCAAAAGTAGTTATATTTCATGCGACTTTTCTCTTTGTTTCAGTTGTGATAAGTCATAGAAACATGAACCATGTAAAAATATGTCAATTTATATATGCAAACAATAAAATAAAGGAATATTATGTCAATCCAAGATTTGAAAATTTCTGAGTCCTTGTCCTTGACCCAATGCACATGCAATGTGGCCTCAAGAGTGACCGCGAGACTTGGGCCACTGACGTGGAAAATGGGGGCTTGACATTATATGTCTAAAATCTTCAGCGAGAGAATTATATTTTTGAAGCACGTGCCACTCTATAGTTGTCGATATGTTATTCATCTTCATGCATATCGCCATTACATACTAACATTGGGACTCCATGCAAGAGGGGAGTGCTACTGACCCTCCCTCATGATTTGAGACGAAACCCCCATTAGTGGGCCTCGTGTCATCTA
>JAUUTY010000065.1:0-20000 GCA_030979885.1 Lolium multiflorum | reverse complement strand
GACAAACAACCCTTAATTCTACTAGCTCTTTTCCTTTGCTTGTAGACCGGAAATGAATTTGCTCCTCAGGCTTTCCTTTGCTTGGACCGGAAATGAATTTGCCACTTAGGGATACGCAGGATCAATCTGGGTCTTCTCTCTAGGGAAATAACCTTATTGGAGATACTGCTCAATTTGAGCTGCCATGCATGCATGCCTGGTCATATACATGGTACGTGTTTTAATTATTCGTTTTGCCAAAACATTGATGCCTCACATGTTGATTTTAACGCTTCCATGATTCTAGAATCAAAGTTTTTTTTTGGACTAGCTCCTACTGCCCCTAGACCGTCATACTAGACACGTTACCTACAAGTTTGACACATGTATTGCAATTCAAACGAAAACGGCCCGTATTTACTGGGGGTGAGGAGATTAATGACCCATCTATAGTAATATTGTTATGAAATTCCGGTTAATTTATCGGAAGGCATCCGAGCGGCCAGAGCGCTAATTTCTACAAGGGAGTCAATTATAGACTGGTGATGTACCCCCACCCCCCTACCTTGGATTGGTGCCAAAGCTAATTTTCTTTGGCTCTTTTCTTTGCGAACTATATCAATTATGGTAATTAATTTGGCACTTAGAAAACGGCTCGTGATTGATCTGTGTGGCTACCATATGTTCCATCAGTTTTCTAGTTGGTTCTTGTTTCAGGTTAACCACTGCTGCCAGGTGAGAAATGTAAAGTGGAGCCAAATCTTCAGCTAGTAACTTCACTTGAAGAAATGAAAATGGATATTGCTACCGCTGAATTCATTCTACTAGGGATGCTCCAGGCTTGACTTGAAGTCATAGCTGCTTACCACAGCCACAAAATAAACCGCACCCACTATATATGACAATATTATTCTAGTGATCATCACAAGATAAGAAATCAGAAAAAACTTGTCTCACAAAGTCACACCAACAAAATAATGTCACAAGATCATCCGTGCTTGACGATGGTTGTTGCCTTTAATTAACCAATGCCACCATGTATGTGAACACAAATGTAAACTGGAGCAATTGCTTCAAATGCCAGCTCCAGGCCGAGTCGCATAAATGCAGGGCAACAATCACCATAGAACAAGCATGTAAGCTTGCTTCTCTGTTGCGCCCCACCATGCCAGATCCAGTAGGTCTCCGCTGCGCCACCAGCTCCTCCCCGGGTTGTCGCTGCCCAACAATTCCCACCTAGGCTGTCGTTGCGCCCATCATTGTCTCCTCAGGCCAGATCCATGTCCCCTTGATCCACGGGTCACCAGGAAGCCATGTTAGTCTTCAACTCCGACCCGGCTCTTGCAGCCAGTCAAGTAGGCACACGCTCCGGCAAGCAGGCGCAACTTGCCCCACTTGAGGTGCTGCTCCAGGCTCCCGCCACCAACAAGTAGAGTTGCTGCTCCGGAGCCTCCGCCATGTTCGTCTCTGGCTCCGGCCAAACAACACTGCAACATCATTGAAAAATCAAGATTAGTGACCTGCCATATGCATCATGGCAGCATTTATGCTCGAATTCAGTAGCACTCCACCTTTGTTGGATCCCAATTCCACTACACCACTCAGTTGAGCACTAAAACCGTTTAAGCAAAATCACTAGAAGGAGTAGGAGTAGTAAAATTTGACAGTTGATAGTCCTCATGTGTATATTCAGTTAACTATCGAAAGTAAGGTTTCAGTCAACTATAGGATATGCCATTAGTTGTTAAAGATTAAATGCGTATGAAGTCAGGATTAAAATATTCATTTAAATATTTTGTAGCAGCAATCAGTTCATATGTGTATCCGGATTCAGGGCATAATGCATTGATAAATGGTCTAACACAGAAAATGCAATGTGGTGACAAATTAAATATAGAAAATGTGGTCACTGTTCCAAAAGGAAGAAAATCAAGCTTACCATCTGGCATATATAATTACTCCATGATTAACAATCAAGCTTACCATCTGGCATGCAGAAAAGTATCCATAGTTGACTAATTATTCGTTTTGATCAATAGGTAATCAACAAAATCAAATACTCCTAGACTGGCAGAAAGCTTTCATTCAATAAAACTTTCAACGAGGAAAATAAGCAAACCAATGAAAAATAGTGTTGCATGAACCCACCCTCATCCATCCATGACATAACCTTCCAGATCCATCAACAACAAATAATTATAAATGCATGGGAGAAGATCCATATAAGAAGAGAAACAAGAAGCATCAAGATCCATCAACATGACTACATGAGCAAGGAACCAATCCATGCATGCTTCATCCATTTTATTTTATATATACAGAGCACAACACTTCTCATCTTGACCACATTGCAGAACCATGTTTAAATGAGCTTCACGAAGAATAACATGACCCACTAACTAGAGTCTGAAAATGCACTCCATGTACTACTATGGCACAAGAAATGGAGAAAGCTGCTCCTACTGCTTATCGCTTATCAGGGTCTCAAGAATGACAGGCATGACAAGCAGGCATACACTGCCAAATACCTGGAGTCGCCGGTGTTGTTCACGTTCCCTGAATAAGACACGATACATGACACTGCAACCTCGCGGACTCCAGCTTCGCCCCTGACCGAACCTGCAATCCAACTACCAGAAGCGGCGCTGCATACCATCTTAAACCAAGATATACATAGACATGCAAAGACTGAAGTACATGGGATGGCTCACATATATAAATGTGTTTTGACGAATTTTATAGTCCCTTGACTGTAATATGCTGGTGCACCAAGTTAGAGCAAAAAAAGCAGATCAGGGTAATGAGTGGACCTTTTTGAGGTGGAGATGGTGCTGGACGACCTCTCCCACTCGCCCCATCCGAACCAGAGGTGACGAGTAGCATCCTGATGTTAGTGGCGGCCGCGCGGACCAGAGCTAGGTGTTCTGTAGGCCCATTGGAGTTGTGGTACATCGGATGATGATAATGAGAAACCAGAGTCACCAACTTGCCTATAATGCAATCAAGAACAAACAACAATCAGTAACATGATCACAGGTTCAAAACCAAACCAGAATAATGAAGACGCTTATTCTATGCACGACTAGGAGATGATGTGAACTCTTATCACGCAGGCCATATGGTGCGTTGTAATACATCTAGGCTCTTTAAAATATGGATAATACCCGAAACTATAAAACAACAATGGATTCCGATGGGTTTTCTGCAAGATCTGTCACGTGCACATGTAACAAATGACTCACTTATCTGAACATCAAGTGCGCATGGTCTCCAAGATCAACCCACACACACAGCGCATCTAGCTAGCTCACTTATCTGAACGAACTAATACGAAGGTAGTGCATACGTAGCAGACTTGGTCAGGTTCAGAGAATTCCTGTCCTGGCCGTCAACTGCAGAGTATCCTGCAGTAGCAGAAACTCCGTCGGCAGTGAGGCTGCAGGCAAACTCCAATGCCGCGGCGTGCGATGGTCGGAAGAAGGACCTCCATGGCTCACCTAGTCACCTCGCGGCCAGGCGAACAAGCCGGGCACGATGCCATGGCTCCTAGGCAGCGTCGCGGCTCCCATGAGCGGGTCTTGGGCGGTGTCGGTCGACCTGGTGCGGATGGGGCGAGTGGAGCAGGAACGGGGACAGAGGGGATGAAGTGCCGGAGTTGGGGGAGACGAGGCGACCGCCGGCGAGTTGAGCGGCGGCAGCAGAGGTGTTGTGCAGGATTTGGGATTGCCTGCGAGTGAATGGGAGGGATGAGTGGACCTTTACTGTCGTGGCTGGACCAAGGCAACCAGGTTCAGAGATGCAAATTCAGTTAGCAGCGCCAAGACAAGCAGGTTCAGAGATGCAAACTCAGTTAGCAGCGCCAAGACAAGCAGGTTCAAGAGATGCAAAGTTTACAGAGATGAAGTTCAGTTAAAATTGCCCAGGTTAGGGAACTAGTACGTCTCATCCATTAAAATTGGTGAAGATGGCCACCCTATGTCTATGAGACACATGTACAGAATCATAAACATCGGGTTCGTTTTTTCTTACCAGGTTCAGAGATGAAGTGTTCAGTTAGCTGTCCATCCCGCTCAGGTTAGGGAACACGAGCTCTTCAGACAGCGCCGGGAGCGGGGTCACAGGTGAGCGATGACAGCCATCCGGCAAGGAGGCGCCGGACGGCGGCAGAGACAAATGTTTTGTGTTTTCTTTGACCTTTGTGTGCGTGAGAAACGCTGGGGCAATTATAAGGAAGCTGCACATAATCAGGGAGGAGTTAATTCTCCTAGAATTTTGTTCCCCATAATTAGGTTGCAGATAATTAAGCCTATTTCTTCTCTCCTAGAAATTAATTAATTTCCACATATAAATCCTTTATCCTTTAGTAAAAAATATTAACTTCCATGTCCGAACATGTGGAGGTACCTGCAGGATCTCTGTTGACTGTCGTGAGATTTTCTTCTCTCACTGGAAAATAGGAAAGAGTGGAGGAAAAAGAGGAATTAAATTATCCCAAGATCTTGACGGGAAACAATACCTTGCCTGGTGTGTACGTGTTGAAATTAAGGGAAAATAGGAGATATTTCTACATGATGTATACGAACTATTTTATTATTTTCATAAAAAACAACGAATGATACCGAGAGGTGGTGCTCACCGGCATGCACGCCGTCCCCGGCAGGTAGGTGGTCCGTGCGTCGAGAAGGGAGGCCGGACTCCCTTTCCACTGGCGCACCTGGAGGAGCCGGGGCCAGCAGGAGGTAGCTGACGCCGCGCAGCCTGCCGAAGAGGGAGGCCGTCGTCTCGGAGCCGGTACGGCTGGACCATCAACGTTCGGGGGCTGCTGGGGGCGGGCCGCGGAGGCGCGGGAACAAGACGCATGGACGGCGGCCGGCAGGAGCTTCGCGAACGTGGGCGCGATTGAGGGCATGGGGTGGCTGCGTCGGAAGGGGGAGAACGAGACGGCAGGGGACTGCATAAGACTGCCAGCCTGGCGCCGTCTATTTCCTTCCAATTTTTGGTCAAGCCCAAGCCAAATGCAATTTCATCCTCCATCGTTTTATTTCACACGAAAACCAGGGCCACGACCGACAACACAGGATCATTCATTCCAATTTTTGACATGGCCTCCCCAGATTTTCTAGTACAATTAGGCCAAGACTACCAACCCATGCAAGTCAACAAACAAAAGGAACACGCAAATGAATCCTAAATCATTACAACAATAGGCCGTGGCCGTTCCAATCTTCCAAACAGCAGCCATCGGACCCACCCGACCATGCCAGCGTCGCAAACGCAAATGCCCCAGCGAGGCCTCCTCAACACCGGAACGGCCATCCGCTCCCCTACTAGCAGATGATCAACTACAAAACTGGAGACTCTAGGCCATCAATGGGCTCAAACAGATACATACATCGATGTCTACCTGATGCACCACCAGAGCCAGAACGGCTTTACCTAAGCACCCGGAGGCAAGCCGATGCTACCACCGCCAAGCACATCTGCGAGGGACTTCGGTGCGCAAGGCCAAGACCCTCCCGAAGACGGATGCACAAATACATAAAGTAGAAGAATCTATCAGGTCTGAAATAAAAATAACACAACATATTTTAAAATGGTGCAGACCAGATATAGAACAAACAACTACAGATCATGACAACTGAACCAAACAGGCACGAACCAAGCCTCTGTGCATTTGCAACAAACTGCAATTGATACTTGTACAAGTATACAGAGAGAAACAGGCAGCAATGCATGCTTCTACAGGCTAGCCATCTGTAACAGGAAAACAGAGATAACTATTGCATGTATGGAGTAGAGGCTTAAATCATTCTAAACTGACAGCTTCCTGGGGCTCTAGCTCTTGTACCGCAACCTGAATACAACACACTACTAATCATTTACTCAAACCGCGATGATAACACAGTAGAAAACAAAGACATGGTTGCCAACACATCCTTGAGCTAATGAATCAGCTACATCAGGTCATGAAAAAATTCGGCATGGAATCCTCTAAATTGTCAAACATCCGCATTGATAACATAGCAGCAAATACAGTGAGCAAGTCGCACAAGACCAACTCATTTGGCATCCAAATATGCACAGGTCAAGAAAATCTGCCATAAATTTAAGCTTCATTTGACAGAATCCACTATATCCAAGAAAGCAAACTTCACGTATATTTGTTGCCTATAAATACTACACGAGACTAGGAAATCATAGAGAGGAGCTAGAGACTTCCCCATAAAACACATGGAGTCGAAGAAGAAGGGGCCACTACGGTCGCTCAGTCCTCCTCGTTATCCTCGGACAAAATAAACAGAGCATGATAAGCAAAGCAAATACAGATATTTCGAAAGGACTGCAAAATAATAAGGCGACGATATTGTACACAACAGTTCAAGCATGATCACGGAAGCGCGCGACGACTGGATCAAACAGAACCATGCGACGATTGGATCATACCGGCAGTGCATAATACTCAAGTACATATACCAAACTAAATAAGGAACCAAAAATGTGCATTCTGATCCTACATAAGTACAGATACTTATCATGGTAATCTAACTAATCCATGATACAGAAACCAGGGACAATTAAGATTATTCCTTAATAAACAACAAATGTACTAGTTCAGCTAAATCAAGAAACAAAGTGGAGCAAGAAAAAGGCATTAATATTAAATTATGTCAAATCACAAGCACAAAGATTCAATGAATAGCAATCATTTTCGAACTAGTTCAGTTCGAGAAAATATTAGGATTTTAATGGACTATATATACTTCACAATATTAATCTGCATCTAGCAAGTTTGGTAATTATAATGACCATCAAATGAAACACATGAAATAAAATCTACAGAAATCATCTCAGATTATGCATCTTGGAATATACCAAAATAACAAACGGAGCAGGGAAGCACCACAAGAGTAAAATTCATGTGATTCCTACCATCGTTCAACTAGAAAAAAGCAACCGAATTTATATCAGCAGCTACCATGTTTTTCAGAATTTCAAGCCCTTCACCAACAGTATCCAAACTTTCACCCTGCACAAACATTGCCAAACAGAGGTCCAGTTAGACAAAAATCTCAATGCATTCTGATCCTACATAATTAGAGATTAAATGCTTATCATGGTAAAGTAAATAATCCATGATAAGAAAACCAGGGACAGTTAAGATTATTCCTTAAGAAACAAATGTACTAGTTCAGCTAAATCAAATCAAAGACAAGAGTAACAGAAATGAGCTTTTTATGAAGTCAAAGGAAGCTTTTACTAATTAGCCAACAATCATCATAAGCCCATATTACCTATAAGCTCAATTTTTACAAGATAAAATTAAAAGCGGCAAGAAAACCTAACCAATCTGGTTGAAGAAAACAACACATAATTCAAAAGAAAAGCAATTATCTCAAAAGGAGAAGATCGTCAGAAGAACATGTACAGCAAGCAAGGTAAAAAGATGACCATGAACTTTCGATTCCCGAAGAAAATCTTACACCAGCACAAATACGCTCAATATTCTCACCTGGCAAAATCTCCAAACAGCAAAAAGGTGCTGTATATTAGGAGGGAACATCAGTACACATGAGGGAAATTCAAGCGACTCTTAATCCTTGCTTGTAGAAGAGTGATGGTGCCGATGAGGGTGTCGTCGTAGTAGAGCAGTGGGTTCAGCCCGACGAAGTGAATCACGGCCTCGAACCTGCATGACAAGAACAACACGCCTAATGAGCATACAACAAAACACAAGCTCAGGAAGATATTAATGTCAAGACTTATAGCGCAGTGCAGTACAAGTAATCTGTAGGACATGCGAAATAATACCAACCAAGCTAGAATGAATCAGCAACAAACAAACATTCAGTTTAAAATTTTCTAATGCATTTTATGGACAGATCAGAGTCTGGTATATGCCAAATAATAATGGAAATTTGTATTCCTTTCCAAGACTGGGATTGCCAGTCTTGATAAATACATAGAGACAGGCATAACACGGATCTCAGTTTGCATTGCACATGTATACCAATAAATTTGTCCTTCGTCAGGGACTAGTAGTATTGGAGCGATAGGAACAACTCTAATCAATCAAAAAGTAACTAGTAGCAAATACTGCATGGACTAGTGTTGGGCAGATCCTCCACCGCGTACACTGTAACTGAATATTTGCAGCGCGTGTAAACAGAGAGAAATTAAAGGGGCAGGCCTGTTCATGAGCGAACTCGATCCAGTGTCTCCCAGATCCGAGTCCCTGTGCACCGGGAAACTCTAGCAGAGAGGAGCGGGTCATGGGTGGAACCAATCGCGGGAGGGGCGGCGCTGGAAACAGAGCAAGGAGGACGAGGAGGAGGAGTACCTGCAGCTGCGCGCGTCGGGGGTCGCCGTTCCCGGCGAGCACGCCGGAGGAGACGCCCAGGACGGAGCCCTCTCCGCTGCTGGTCGCCCTGCTTCGGCTCGCGAACAGGTGAGATGGCGGACGACGGCCCGCCGCCGCCGCCTCGTCCTGGTGGCCGGCAACTCGCCGCCGTCGTGGAGGACCGCAGTGCAGACCCCGGCCACGGACACGACGCGGTCGGGCGAGCTCGACGGAGCCGCGCGCATGGAGAGGCCGGCCGATGCACGCCGGCGCCGGCGAGCACGCCAGCCGCGCCGCCGCTTCTCTGGTGGGTAGGTGGTGAGTGGTGGGAGGAGGGGAAAATAAATTTTGGGTAAGTTAACTATGCCTCCTGACCTCCTCACAAATAAATACGCAGCCTCCTGACCTCCTCACAAATCGGGGAGCTCTTTATTTTGGGACAAAAATAAATACGCAGCCTTGCAAGGCAAATTAATTAATGTCTCGCATCATTTTAGGAGGAAAAATAAAGAGCGGGTAATAAACAGCCATCCCCGATTCCTCCACCCAATCAACGACAAGCAATCATTAGCACATACTAAGTACTAAGTAATAATAATAGTAATATTATATTCATTCAGCAATTTCAAATAAGACAGTTCTGAGATGAAATTGATTTCACTTGCCCTACCATCATATCCAAATCACACATCGAAATTATACAGAAATCAAATATCTCCGCCAAACTACTTTTCCTTTTTTACTTTCCGATAATCTGATTTTAGTTCCAAAACAAGCTTGCATCTACGGCGGTGGAGGTCTTGCGCTATCATACCATGAGCCGTATCATGGGCAAATTTTCTTAGTCTTATCTATCTTCGGCTTCTCCGCTTTTCGATGTACCGTCACATAAAATAATACACAACAATGAGTCGACACATGAAATAAAATGTAGTAGTTGATTCCATGCATGTATAAAAGAAGGACCCCTATAATGTGCGGCGACAAGACGAGACATGAAATGATAGATAATAACTATTTTTCTCCATGTTGGTCGTCTCGTCCTTCTTTGGGGGTACCGAATGAGTGGTAGCGTCCAACAATTGTTCATCTACCTCGCTAGACCTCCCACAGTGCTCCAAGTCTGGTTGCCGCATGGTTAGACTGCCACCGCCATCAACCGCATTGGATCTATTCTTTCTCGACCTCATCTAGGCCGGAACCGATCACCCCCGACATGGCCAAGTGGCGTCTACTAGGGAACTTTGAAGTCCATGTGGCCACCCTCGCCATAACCATTTAGTTCTCCTTTTTATTCTTCTCCTTGTTGTATAGACTTTGGATGTGAGTTTCCACCTAGACTAGGCCGATTTTGGCGTGGCAGTGCCGCTGGGAGTTAGATGTCAAGAGTGGTTTGTGTTGTGAAGGCATGATTTTTATGAAACTTATCTTTGATGTGTTGCCAATACCGCTTCCCGATTTGATCCGTGCCGAACACCACATCCATCCCCACAGCCGCCCAAGCTCGGCACAACGTTGCATCTTCTATCATGGTGTAGTTGACGGCCCTTCTTCTCTTCACTTTACCCACATCGACCTCGACCACCTCATCGTCGTCGTCCCCCCCGGTCGCCTCATCCCTCTCACCGTCAACATCATCCAACACACCATTACCGCCAACCGGAGCGAGTGGAGGATCGGCAATGTCAAGCTCCTCTAAGAGATCCATGAAGGAAGAATCGCCAGTTCTACAAAATCGGAGATTAATTTCCGCGCACAAATTCAATGGATTCAAGGATATAATTTTCTTAACTTGAAGATCCATCATCGAGAACGTTAGGGCACCATTCGAGTTGTCGACATCGGGCGATGGAGAGGCAATGGACGATGGCGAGAGGGCGCTGCGGTGGATTGTCTTCTTCAACTTCGTCTCCCTTGGCCCCGGTGACTAAATTTTGGGGCGAAACTCGGCATACCTCCGCCCGCCCCGGGAGACACGGTCACCACGGGAGAGGGTGGAAGAAGCTTCGAGGTGAGGCTCATCGCGCCGAGATCTGGTGGCAGCGTTGCATTGAGGGAGGGCCAGTAACACTCCCGTCTTGCATGGAGTCACCATGTTGGTATATAATGATGGCCTGCATGAATATGAATAACCGGTCGACAACTATAGAGTGGCACCACCTTCACAAATATGATTCTATCGCCTAATATTTTAGACGTATAATGTCAAGCCCACATTTTCAAGGTCGCTGGCCCAAGTCTCGCGGAAGTTTCACTCATGAGGCCACATTTCATGTGCATTGGGTCAAGGACAATCACACTAAAATTTTCAAATCTTGGATTGAAATAATATTCCTTTCTTTTATTGTTTGTATATATAAATTGACATCTTTTTACGTGGTTCATTTTCCTATGACTTATCCCAAATGAAGCAAAGAGAAAAGACACATGAAATATAACCACTTTTGACAGAAAATAATGGGATAGATGACACAGGGCCCTCTAATGGGGGTTTCGTCTCAAAGCGTTAGGGAGGGTCAATAGCACTCCCCTCTTGCATGGAGTACCAATAGTTGTATATAATGACAGGATGCATGAAGATAAATAACCGATCGACAACTATAGAGTGGTACCTGCTTCACAAATATGATTCTCCCGCCAAAGATTTTAGAATTATAATGTCAAGCCCCCATTTTCCAAGTCAGTGGCCCAAGTCTCAGGGTCACTCATGAGGCCACATTGCATGTGCATTGGGTCAAGGACAAGGACTCATAAATTTTCAAACATTGGATTGAAATAATCTTCCTTTATTTTATTGTTTGTATATATAAATTGACATATTTTTACATGGTTCATGTTCCTATGACTTGTCCCAACTAAAACAAATAGAAAAGTCGCATGAAATATAACCACTTTTGACGGAAAATAATGGGGTAGATGACACGAGGCCCACTAGTGGGAGTTTCGTCTCAAAGCGTGAGACAGAGTCAGTAGCACTCCCTTCTTGCGTGGAGTCCCCATGTTGGCATATAATGATGGTATGCATGAAGATGAATAACCGATCAGCAACTATAGAGTGGCACCTGCTTCAAAAATATAATTCTCTCGCCGAAGATTTTAGACACATAATGTCAAGCCCCCATTTTCTAGGTCAGTGGCCCAAGTCTCGTGGTCACTCATGAGTCCACATTTCATGTTCATTGGGCCAAGGACAAGGCTCCAAATTTTTGAAATCTTGGATTGAAATAATCTTCCTTTCTTTTATTGTTTGTATATATATAAATTGACATCTTTTTACGTGGTTCAATTTCCTATGGTTGATCCCAACTAAAACAAAGAGAAAAGTCGTATAAAATATAACCAATTTTGACGGAAAATAATGGGGTAGATGACACGAGGCCCACTAATGGGGGTTTCGTCTCAAATCATGAGGGAGGGTCAGTAGCACTCCCCTCTTGCATGGAGTCCCAATGTTAGTATGTAATGGCGATATGCATGAAGATGAATAACATATCGACAACTATAGAGTGGCACGTGCTTCAAAAATATAATTCTCTCGCTGAAGATTTTAGACATATAATGTCAAGCCCCCATTTTCCACGTCAGTGGCCCAAGTCTCGCGGTCACTCTTGAGGCCACATTGCATGTGCATTGGGTCAAGGACAAGGACTCAGAAATTTTCGAATCTTGGATTGACATAATATTCCTTTATTTTATTGTTTTCATATATAAATTGACATATTTTTACATGGTTCATGTTTCTATGACTTATCACAACTGAAACAAAGAGAAAAGTCGCATGAAATATAACTACTTTTGACAGAAAATAATGGGGTAGATGACACAAGGCCCACTAATGGGAACAAGGTCCACTGATGGGGGTTTCTTCTCAAAGAGTAGGGAAGGTCAGTAACACTCCCCTCTTTCATGGAGTCCCAATGTTGGTATATAATGACATTATGCATGAAGATGAATAACCGATCGACAACTATAGAGCGGCACCTGCTTCATAAATATGATTCTCTCGCCAAAGATTTTATATATAATGTCAAGCGCAAATTTTCAAGGTCACTAACCCAAGTCTCGCGGAAGTTTCACTCATGAGGCCACATTGCATGTGCATTGACTCAAGGACAAGCACACTAGATTTTTCAAATCCTTAACTGAAATAATCTTTCTTTCTTTTATTGTTTGTATATCTTTGAACTTTTGTAAAGGGACGTAGTTCTACTAAAATGTTGTGGGGGGTTTCGCACCACATGCGCTTGGTAAAAAAATGGCCTTATTGTGGGGGTAGACGTCACGGCGTCCACTAAACATCGTTCTTCTTGAAATACGCAACGCAAAAGTGGCACTTGCTTCACAAACAAGACTACCCTGCATGAAGATCCTCGACTTATAGTGCTAAACTACAACTTCGAGGACACCAACCCAACTCTTATAATGAATTGACATATTTTTACGTGGTTCATGTTCCTATGAGTTATCCCAACTGAAACAAAGAGAAAACTCACATGAAATATAACCACTTTTGAAGGAAAAAAATGGGTTAGATGACATGAGGCCCACTAGTGGGAGTTCCATCTCAAAGCGAGGTCACTGAGGGTTAGTAGCATTCCCCTATTGCATGGAGTCCCAATGTTGGTATATTATGACGGTATGCATGAAGATGAATGACCGATCGACAACTATAGAGTGGCACCTGCTTCAAAAATATGGTTCTCTCGCCGAAGATTTTAGACATATAATGTCAAGCCCTCATTTTCACGGTCAGTGGCCCAAGTCTCACGGCCACTCTCGAGGCCACATTGCATGTGGATTGGGTCAAGAACAAGGACTTGGAAATGTTCAAATCTTGGATTGAAATAATCTTCCATTATTTTATTGTTTGTGTCTATAAATTGACATACTTTTACATGGTTCATGTTCCTATGACATTTCCCAAGTGAAACAAAGAGAAAAGCCGCATGAAATATAACCAATTTTGATGGAAAATAATGGGGTAGATGACACGATGCCCACTAATGGGAACAAGGCCCACTAATGGGGGTTTCGTCTCAAAGAGTAGGGAAGATCAATAATACTCCCCTCATGCAAGGAGTCTCAATGTTGATATATAATGACAGTATGCATGTAGATGAATAACCGATCGACAACTATAGAGTGGCACCGCCTTCACAAATATTATTCTCCCGCCAAAGATTTTAGACTTATAATGTTAAGTCCCCATTTTCAAGGTCAGTGGAGCAAGTCTCGCGGAAGTTTCACTCATGAGGCCACATTGCATGTGCATTGGGTCAAGGACACGCACACTGGAATTTTCTAATCCTGGACTGAGATAATCTTCCTTTCTTTTATTGTTTGTGTATATCTTTAAACTTTTGTAAAGGGGAGGAGTTCTAATAAAATGTTGTGGGGGGTTTCGCACCATAGGCCCTTGCTAAAAAAATGGCATCATTGTGGGCTCGCCATGTTCGTATGACCTATCATAACACAATCAAATGGCAAATGCCACATGGAATCACCACTTTCTTGGAAAGCTAGGGCAGACATTGTGAGGTCCACATAAGAGGTTCTCGCCTAAGATAACATGAGGGAGGGTTAGAACCGTTTTGCTATTTCATGAGGTCCTAACATCGGTCTATAAAGGTGATGTAAAGAGGAAAGGCAAATATACAACCTCGAAGCGGCACCATCTTCACAAATAGGACCAGCCGGTAAGAAACATTATGGACTTATGGGGTGACATTCCAATTTCGATATCACTGCCCCAACTCTTGTAATAACTTGACCTCTTTTGAGATTCTTTGTGTTTGCATGACTTAGAGCATCTCTATGCGAGGTACGAAAAGGTTTAGTGGAGCAAAATTTAGGAAAAAGATTCCCTTTTGATCCTCTAACGTGCACCTAGATGAGCTCGGTTGTTGAAAAATGCCACCGTGGGAGGATGGTGATGTCGTAGATCGACCGCCACGGAGATAGGCGTCCTTGGAACATACCCCCCCCCCCCCAAGTTTTTCTTCTTCTTCGACAATTTGTATCCGGACGCGGCGAAGAGTGACGCCCGCTAAGACCGCTTTTCCGTGACCTCTACGTCGGCATCCGATCATCGCACAACCCCGGCGGTCTTCTTTCTCACCCCTATGTGCCGTGGTTCCCACCTCCTCCATTTCCGAGGTGTTTTACGAAATACTCCCTCCATTATGAAATAGTCTACATTCTAGCCCCAAATTTTGTTCTAAAATACTCTACATTCTAGCTTTTAGTCAACAACAACACCGAAAACGATGTGGTTTTGCTCTCTTTATTGGATGTTGTTATTTTCAACGTAGATTTGATTGGTTGTTCACATATCTAAGTAATACTAATAAATGCAATACTAGTTTATCTCATTTTCCTAGAATGTGGATTAAATCAGAATAGAGGGAGTAAGTAGGTAAGTCTTTTTTTTTGCTTGTTTTCCAATTTCTTTGCGACCGACTGCTTCAACGATGAATTCCGCCTATAGATGAAGAGGTTGGTGGAGATGGTCTTCGCCAACTCATTTTTTTTCTTCGGAGGGGGAGGAGGAGGACGACGATTTGGACATGCATGTGTTAATGATTATGAAAGAGTATACACATCGTCGCTGGTGTCTCCATGCAGAATCTTAGTTGTGCCTATATTGATGGATCTGAAATTCGATGTGTTTGAATTTGAGCCATATGATTTGTTACATTTATGAAATTTGTTTTGTATTAATAAACATTCCAGGTTAACGGTTAATGTTTTTAGGTTAACATTTTATGTTAATTTCCCTCAAACGGGAATGAGGGCGCATATTTTTATTTTGATTAGGCGCGGGTGAATTGTTTTTGTCTTGTCGCCGCGAAATTACCCTGCTTCCCTTTTCACCTTGTGCTGGAAAACCGGGAGCACTTAAAGCTATGGACGATCGACGTCCTTCCTTGGCATTCTCCGTCAATCAAATTCCGAAAATATGGGAAACACGGATTGATTGGCGCCTCGTGAATTAAGGAATGACTCTATGTGTCTCTTGATGAGGAGAGATTTCGTGCAACAAGAAACCACGATCGATTTTACGTACCGAGAGATTTTACGGCAGCAGCAAGATTTGGAAAGTAGTACGTACTCCCTCCGTTCCTTTCTATAATGCCTATTGTTTTTTCGCAATTGTTTCAGAATATAAGAGGAAAGCTGTGTTTTTTGCAAATAACCCCTTCCACCGATTTGTTTCAGAAAATCTGGAAAGAATCTGTTCACGTTGACAAAATCTGGTATGCAATCACGTAGAGAAAATCTGGACGTGAGATTAGGAAGGAGTAGATCACGCACGCGTCTGTTAAGGAAATAGCAAATACAGATCACGTGAGATTAGGAAGGAGTAGGCCGCGCGTAGGGAGCAGATCACGTCTCCGATCTTCCAGTTTCCTTTTTTCTCTCAAATAGCGCTGGGGGTTTTGTGTCAATAAATTTGCTTGCGCTAATTTCTGTGCCAAAAAACAATAGGCACTATAGAAAGCAACGGAGGGAGTAGTAATTTTCGCTGCAACCTCTCCTTAATATAATCGTGGTGCAAGATTGGAAAGCAGTAATTTGGCTGCAGCGGAGAAGGAATGCTAGTTATTGCGTCGCGAGAGAAGGAGAGTAAAGTTAAGGAACAAATCACGGGAAAGATTTCGTGTCAAATTTCCGAAGATTACTTATTGCGTTGAGTTGAGTTGGTTGCAAGTGTATGCGGCGAGGGAAGGTTACTTATTGCGTTCCTGCATTTTGGGTGCGTTTGGTTTGGCTAAATATTTGGTACAGTTCAGATTTAGCAAAATCTTCGGCTTTCTCTCCCAACCAACATTTTCTCTCCCAACCCCGCGCCGACCACCGCAGCCTACCCAACCCTGCTCGTCGCCGACCACCGCAGCTCCGGTGCATTCAATCACGCCCCCTCGCCGGCCGACCAAGTCCGTCGCGCATTCAATCGCGCTCACACGCGGGCGGAACCCTGGCGTCCCGCCGTCGATGCGGCCCGTCCCGGCTCCGGCGACCACCCTCCCGGCGAGACCTCGCAGCGGCTGGAGCTGCGGCGCCGCCGTTCCGCCGCAGATGTACGTGCTCCCCATCCGCCGCATCCCCGGCTTGACGCGCGCGGGACCCGTGGGCGACCAACCAACAGCCGAGGCTGAATCCGGCCGGCGCTGCATCAGGGTGGAGCGACAACCTTCTCCACGGCGACCGCGTCGACCTCACCCGCCATGGTAACCTCCGGACCCCGTCCCCTCTCCGCGTCCACACCCCGATTAATTTCGTCATCCCCCTACCCCTGCCCCGTGCAGGTAAGCAGAAGCAGATCAAGGACGGCCTACCCCGGCTCCTCCCGCCGCAAGGCCAAGGAGAGGCCGGCGGGCGTTCGGAGATAGCCGACGACCACGCAAAACGGCTCGTCCACTCCGACCTCGACGGCCAAGGCGGAGCTCGTCCGGTCAGATGGCGCCCGCCAAATTAAAGGTCCCTTCTTTGCCCCCTGTTCCGTTCTAGTTTCCGTTGTTCCCCATAGTCGCTCCACCAGCTGCAAAGTAGCCCGCCTGCCCTCTCTGTGTGCGTCTAGTGCCCTAGCAATTTCCATTTCGACCTTGTGGTATTTCTCGTCTTTCTGGATCACACCGAACGCTACGCTCACCCTGTGCATTCGCAGATGGGGTTGATATCCAACTGACCGAGGAGAGCCGTCGCGGCTCAGCACCCGTGTGTTGTTATGCCGGTGGCGTCGACGACGGTGTCGGCACAGCCGCAGCCCCAATCGTTGTTAGGCCGATGTCGGTTGGGGGCGCTGGCTCACTTTGTAGCCCTGTTCCTAATAGTTGGTCTTTTTGCGGTTATACGCTGGCGTAACTAGTACAATGGCCAACTTACCAATCTCTGTATGCCAGCAATGAGGTCACGTACAGGGACCGATTGCTGATCACAGGAATGTATGTTTTGTAGCTGAACATTTCCGAAGCAAGACAATTCTAAGGGTTCAGGGCGTTCGTGTTTCTCTTTTTGTGTAAATCTAATCAGACCAATCAGTCCTATTTGACAAACCTGAAACTAGTCCTTTTTAAAAAAAAAAAAATCATGCCTTGGTCATTTTCTAGCAATTGCAGTTGGTGAAAGTACTTATATTTACCATGCTGGGTTAACTACCTAATTCTTGATCATGTTTTAGTAATTGCATGACTCTGTACATGTATAAATGATCGTGCTGAGCATTATTAGACTGCAATAATTTGGCTGGTTATGTGCTTGTTTCAACGTGCCCTGTGGCAAAATTTTAGAATTCTCATGAGGGTACTTGAGAATAAATTTTGATGTTACTGTACGGATATTGTGATCTGTAGTTTTGCCACTGTTTGCTGCATCCTGGAATCCTCATAATATTACAGATTTTTGGATCTCATTATACTAGTGTGACCTATAATTAGTTTTGTACTGAACTATATTTGTTGATCAGGTCACTTTATACTGCATATGGAGCTCATGACTACAGCCATCAAATGCCTCAATCTGCTCCTCAAGCGGAACCTTATGGTGACTATCCTTCCACACACCAATCTCAGGTACTGAATCTTGTTCATACGACATTTTCCCGCAGTCAAGTTCAGCTTGCTGCCCATCTTACTTAAATGTTAATACTGCACATCACTAGACTTACCATATAATGATCATCTTCACATATGTGATAGGGGCCTACCGAGGCTGAGAAGAAAGAGATGGCGCCAAGGTGGCTCTTGGCGACTTCTGGTGACCTTGGTCGGCGGGAGGGGCGCATAAGCTTGCAGGGATGACGGCTTGGAGGCACGATGGGAGACCTGCAGGTCTAGTTGCTCTGTCCCAAGTTTCACCACGGCGAGCTCGGCACATAAAGGTAGATTTGCTCTGTCAATTGAAATATGCGTTCCTGCTTGATGTTTGTAACGAATCCTAGAGTGAGATTCATGGACATATCCAGTTCTACCTAGATGAGCATTTGTTAGTGCTACTGCTCATCCTTTTGTTGTAGCATGGTGTTGATGTTAATTACAGGTTTAAAATTGTAAGCTTTATATTAGTTTCAAGTGGGGAAAATAGGAGTTTAGAATTGGGTACTGGGGGACTTTATTTTGATATCAGGTTCACGCTTTTGTATGTAAGCCACTATTTTTTCAGTAAATAATTTATGATCTGCATGTGGTATCTTGCTATCATGCTCATTACAGTCACTTGACCATGCATATCTTTTGCTGACACTTGTTTTTTTTCTGAAGATCGATGGGTTCAAGCAGGATAGACGGTGGTGGTTATTGTTGCAACAAATAGAAAAGAAACCTTATCAGGTGTGTAGTTTTGATGTATCCCCTTCTGTGTTCTTTAAACAGTCCCAGTTAATTTCTACACAGTGTAGTTTGTTACTGAAGTTCACATATAACAATAACTTGTATATTTTCGACCTGATTCAGTGCACCCCATGCCCATGATGATTCGTTGTTGCTGCTGCACCATGCATCCAAGAAGTTCAGGTTAGCGAGAAAGAAAGGAAGACAAAATAGGAATAAGAAAGATACAACAGAGGAGATGGGGATTTTGCGAACCTTCCTCGAGCTCGCCATCAATTCATGTCTCGTGCTGCCATGGTAACCTTATAGTTAGTCCCTTTATTATAGATTGTTGGATGTGTTGGTAGAATTTACCCGGTTGGTTTAGCTTTCCGGTAGTATATTATTTGACTGGAGTATATTATAAATCATCGTGCTGAGTATTATTAGACTGCACTAATTTGGCTGGAGTTTTGCTTATTTTGGCATGCCCTGTGGTAAATTTTTTGAATTCTCATGATGGAACTTGAGAATAAATTTCGATGTTGCTGTACGAATATTATGATCTGTAGTTTTGCCATTGTTTGCTGCATCCTGGAATCCTCATAATATTACAGAGTTTTGGATCTCATTATACTAGTGTGACATATAATTAGTTATGCACTGAACTATATTTTTGTTGGACAGGCCACTTTATCCTGCATTTGGAGCTCCTGACTACAGCCATCAAATGCCTCAATCTGCTCCTCAAGTAGAACCTTATGGTGACTATCCTTCCACACATCAATCCCAGGTACTGAATCTTGTTCATACGAAATTTTCCCTCAATCAAGTTTGGCTTGCAGCTCATCTTACTTAAATGTGGACATAGGGAGTTCAGACTTGGGTATTTGGGAAACTTTTTTTTGATTTCAGATTCACCCATGTGTATGTAAGCCACTTTTTATTTTTAGTAAATGCTGATTATAGTCGCTTGTCCATGCATATCTTTTTGAAGATCGATGGGTTCAAGCTGGAAAGACGGTAGTGGTTACTGTTGCAAGAAATAGAAAAGAAGACCTTATCAGGTGTAAGTTTGATTTTCCTCTCCGATCCCCGTAATGCTCCAGCCGCAAAGTAGCTTGCCTGCCTCTCCCTGTGTGCATCTACTTCCCCAGCATTTTCATTTTGACCTGGTGGTGTTTCGCTTCGTGCTGGATCACGGTAGCGAACTGTATGCATGCTCACCCTGTGCATTCGTGGATGGGGAAATAGCCGAAGAGGGCCGTCGCGGCACAGCACCCGTGCGCGCGTTGCTATATGTGCCGGTGGCGTTGGCGCTGCCCCACGCTAGTGCGCGTTATTAGGCCGCTGCCGATTGGCGGCGCTGGCTCGCT
>JAUUTY010000064.1:0-175189 GCA_030979885.1 Lolium multiflorum | reverse complement strand
AGTCCTAACCAGGGACTCAGATCTGATTTCAGTAAGAGAAGTCACCATGCGACTTTTTACACATGAGCTATCTTTGATCAAGATCCAACGGCTCAAGGTTGATCCAAATTTCAACTTAAAACTAAACTAAATTTTTAAATGGACTGAACTTTCTGAGAATACTCAAGGGAATATACGTCTTAATGTAAACTTTTTCTGCCCAGGGATTTTCTTTTTTCTCGAAAGCAACATAAATTTTAATTTCAAATTTTAGATCAACCATATGCGTTGGATCTTAATCTGATGGCTCAGATAGGTAAAGTTCATGGTAACTTCATAGTCAAGTCACCGGATCCTCGAGCCCGCAGCGGTTCCCTCTCACTGCTGATTTAGATGGGCGGACCGTTGCCTGGGCTGTAGGGCAGGAGACGCTGTTCGTTTGGTTAGGGGGAGTACTTCTTCCATTCTCTGCTTCACTTCCAGCCTCCTTCCACTTCCAGCGATGCTCCAAGTCAAGGCCACCATCTCGTTTGAAGAAGCACCATCTAGTGTTGACCAAGGGAGGACGGGGAGAGTTCCCGCCGGCGGCCTATCCGTGATGCTGGCCACAGAAAGGACTCGCCGTGAAACGAAGGTCCTCGTTCGCACTCGTTCCTCGAACGCGTCCGTCGTGCTGTCGAAGATTCCTGGTTGGCTTCCATCGCCATGTTTCTTGATTCTTCCTGGCCCGGCGGCCCCAACTCTTCATTCCGTATTAACTCTTTTTATACATATCTCTGCTGCCCCACGACGCACCCTGCCATCTTCTCATGACGACTTAAACCCCTGTCCTGCGCTTAGAGGTTACCACCGATTGGACATTTCGTCTTTCCCCGTCACTGTTTGATACTCGATGATATTGCCGTGCAGGAAGCATCGGCGTGTTTCATAGATGAGCTTAAAACTCTCGTGAACTCGCCTCCAACTTTCGCATGATGTCGATCCTTTGAAGGACGAGGTCACCGGCCGGGGCAAGCTGCATGATGTAAGGGTTCCATCAAGTAGGAAACGAACTCTGTCATCAGAAGCTCAAGGGCGAGAATTTGATGCTTAAGATCGAGTGCGGCTTTCTTCACGAAGAAACGTCGAGCTATCAAACAAGTGCGTTCAAGCTCTCAACGGGAGCCTCAACACCAACATGATGCGTGTGAAGAAGATGATGGATGATAGCATCTTGAAGAAAAATATGGTGGAGGACACGCGTGCAGGATGGTCGATCCAATCTAGGCACCACAGAAGGAAGTCGATGTGCTCAGGTCCAACAATTTTGCGAATGCTGAGGCGCCTTTGCCAGTTGCGAGGAGCGCACGCGCCGAGTAGGCTCGGACAAGGAATTCCAGGAGAAGCGCAATCACCACCCGACCTGGGATGGAGGTCGCCCGCTGTGTAGGCTGGGAGCAGGCTAATCGACTCTCATCGTTCTTTAGCTAGTCCTCCGATCCATATTACTTGATGTTAAAATGGATGTATCTACAACTGAAATATGTCAAGATACATATATTTCAACGTTTATATTGCCTAAGTCTTATTATCCATCCCTAAGCGGGGTCGCTTTTGTAACTACTCATTTGCAGATTCGACTCTTCTGACGAAAGATTTGTGGCCATGTGCCTTACAAGTCTAGTTCCAACTGACATTATTTATACTCGCTAAAAATGTATTATTCAGTACCCCTCTGAATAATACTTTCGTAGTATGTGCTTCTAAAATTGTACTAGATGTTGATATTTTTTGTGTAGAGTTCCTCAATCTTTTGAATTTTGACTTGGCTGAAAAAATATATGTATCGTAATTAGGGAAGGAGATAGTAGCAAGTTGGGTTACATCTGGATTTGGATGTTTGGCGTCACTCGAACCTCTGTTTTTATTTTGTGAGAGGGACAACCGATACGCATCCTGATGCGTCTTCTCTTGACAAAAGAAGATGGCTGGGAGTATGCGTACCTATTGCACGTGATCTGTGCTCACTAAAGTGTGGGACTCATAAGTGGGCACCACACGAAGTGACAGACCTGTTGGTGTAAAACTCGATTGATTATTATAGTGCATTAGAAAAAAGTTTCCTGCGGATTCAAGGGTAGGAAATCCAAGATAACTCATTTACATGACATTATTTTTTCATGAAGCAAAGTTAACACATCTATCAATTGGTACATTTTGGAGTGACTAAGAAGGATCCGTGCTTACTTATTCGTTTTCACGTGTTAAATTTATTTACTTAAATCTTGGTCAAACCTAGGATTTGACCAAGATTCAAAAGGGCAAAAACAGAAAAATGAAAACCAAATCACATACTGTTCTTATGTCAAGCTTGAAGATAAGTGGTTTTGGGTTTCAAACATGGAAATTTCAAAACCTCCCCAAAAAAACTTCATTTTAGAGGATTAAGAAGGATACATGCCTCTTTTCATTTCATGTTTTTAACTTGTTTAAATTCATCTGGTTTCAAACTAGGGATTTGACAAGATCTCAAATGCAGACAAAATAAAAAAACAAAAAATGAAAAAACAAAAGCAAATAGTTTTCATGTCATAGCAAGACATAGTTGATAATCAAGGTCTAGACATAATCAAACCGCACAAATCATGTATATGTCTACCCTAACCCTAAACTCCGTCTTATGAAAAACAATCTCATGGAAATTCTCAGAACACTCCCAAAGCTTCATTTCAGAGGACTAAGAAGGATACAGATTCCCTTGCCATTTTCATGTTTTAAACTTGTTTAAATCTTGGTCAAACCTAGGATTTGACCAAGATTCAAATAAGTTAAAAACATGACAATGAAAAGGTAAGCATCGATCCTTCTTAGTCATTTAAAAATGAAGCTTTTGGGAGGTTTTTGAAATTTCCATGTTTGAAACCCAAAACCACTTCTTGTCATGCTTGACTTCATAAACAGAATAGCGGTCAGGCTTAGGGTAGATACATGATTTTTCTGGTTTGAATATGTCTAGACCTTGTTTATCAATTTGAATGCTTACTATATGACATAAGAAGGCTATGTGCTTTGGTTTTTCAATCTTTCGGTTTTTTTCTGGAATTTTTTATGTCTATTTGAATCTTGGTCAAATCCTGTGTTTTTGAACAAGATTGAAATAAGTTTAAAACTGACAATAGTGTTATAATTAATCCTTGGATCCTTCCTAACTAATAAGTAAGTCTTAACAAAATGAAGCTTTTGGGATGTTTTTGAAATTTACATGCTTGAAACCCAAACCACACTTTCTTCATGCTTGACTTCATATATGATAGAGTTTAGGGTTAGGGGGCACATGATTTGTCTGGTTTTTGAATATGTCTTAGACCTTGTTTATCAAAACTTGAATGGTTACCATATGACATAAGAAGACTATGTGCTTGGTTTTTATTTTTTATTTTATGCCTATTTGAATATTGGTCAAACTTTGTTTGACCAAGATTTAAATGTTAAAACATGAAATGAAAAGGTAAGCCTGGATCCTTTCTTAGTCACTTTTAAAATGAAGCTTGGGAGGTTTTTGAAATTTCCGTGTTTGAAACCAAAACCACTTGTCTTCATGCTTGACTTCATAAGACAGTTTAGGGTTAGGGTAGATACATGATTTGTATTATTTGAATATGTCTAGACCTTGTTTATCAACTTTTGAATGCTTGATATATATGACATAAGAAGACTATGTGCTTTTGTTTTTCATTTTCTCTGATATTTTTTAATTTATGCCCATTTGAATCTTGGATGAATACTAGCTATATAATAATAAGTTTAAAAATATGAAAATGAAAAGGTAAGCGTGGATCCTTCTTTAGTCACTCTAAAATAAAGCTTTTGGGAGGTTTTTGAAATTTCCATGTTTGAAACCCAAAACCACTTTCATGCTTAACTACATAAGACATAGTTTAGGGGGCAGGGGTAGATACATGATTTTTCTCGTTTTGATATGTCTAGACCTTTGCTATCAATCCTTTAATGCTTACTATATGATATAAAACTATGTGCTTTGGTTTTCATTTTCTTCTGATTTTTTTTGGAATTTTGATGTACATTTGATCTTGGTCAAAACTTAGGTTTGACCAAGATTTAAACAAGCATAAACATGAAAATGAAAAGGGAAGAATGTATCCTTAGTCACTATAAAATGAAGTTTTTGGGAGTTTTTTCAAATTTCCATGTTGAAACCCAAAACCATGCACTTCTCTTCATGCTTGACTTCATAAGACAGTATTTAGGGTTAGGGTTAGATACATGTTTTGGTCTAGTTTGAATATGTCTAGACCTTGTTTATCAACGTTAATGTTTACTATATGACATAAGAAGACTATGTGCTTTGGTTTTTCATTTTTCTATTTTTTATTTTATGCCCATATGAATCTTTGTCAAATCCTAGATTTGACCATGATTTAAACAAGTTTAAAACATGAAAATGAAAAGTGTTTTTGATCCTTCTTAGTCACTCTAAAAATGAAGCTTTTGGGATGTTCATGAAATTTCCATGTTTGAAACCCAAAACGACTTCATGCTAGACTTCATAAGATCGGACATGGGGTAGATATCATTTGTCCGGGCACGGATATATCTAGATCTTGTTTATCAACTTGAATGCTTACTTTACATATGACATGAGAGTACATGCTTTTTGTTTTTCATTTTTCTGATTTTTTTAATTTTGGTGCCCATTTGTATCTTGGTCAAACCCAGGTTTGACAATGATTTAAACAAGTTTAAAATATGAAATGCAAAGGTAAGCATGGATCCTTCTTAGTCACTCTAAAATGAAGCTTAGAGGTTTTTGAATTTCCAAGTTTGAAATCTAAAACCACTTCTCTTCATGCTTTTGACTTCATAAGACAGAAGCTTAGGGGTTAGGGGCATAGATACATGATTTGTCCTGTTTGAATATGTATAGACTCTGTTTATACTTGAATGCTTACTATATGACATAAGAAAAACTATGTATTGGTTTTTCATTTTTCTGATTTTTTTAAATTTTGATGTCTACTCTGAATCTTGGTCAAATACTAGGATTGACCAAGATTTAAACAAGTTTAAAACATGAAATGAAAAGGGAAGCATGTATCCTCTTTTTTTAGTCACTCTAAAATGAAGTTTCTTTTGGGAGGTTTTTTGAAATTTCCATGTTTGAAACCCAAAACCACTTCTCTTCATGCTTGACTTCATAAGACATAGTTTAGGGGTTAGAGGGTAGATACATGATTTGTATGATTTGAATATGTCTAGACCTTGTTTATCAACTGTAATGCTTACTATATGACATAACAAGATTCAGGAAGCTTTGTTTTTCTATTTTCTCATAATTTCTGTTCATTTGAATCTTAATAAATCCTAGGTTTGACCAAGATTTAGACAAGTTTAACACGTGAAAACTA
This sequence comes from Lolium multiflorum, assembly GCA_030979885.1. Taxonomy (NCBI): domain Eukaryota; kingdom Viridiplantae; phylum Streptophyta; class Magnoliopsida; order Poales; family Poaceae; genus Lolium; species Lolium multiflorum. The sequence continues at coordinate 169,805 of JAUUTY010000064.1, read as the reverse complement.
ATAAGTAAGCTTGATAATCCCATTTGTTGACTCATTTAACTAGTTAATCCCATTTGTTGACTCTCTGTTGACCAGGCACTTGAGGTAAAACTGAGTATATTGCACTAGCCAGGATTAGTACTCAAGGGGAAAACCGAGCACACAAAAAATGCTAAATTTCCAGGGTTAGACTCGAGACGTGTCGGTGCGTAAGTGGAAGACGGTAATTGTTGACGCGTAGACGCGGTGCGCTATGCGTCGAAGACGTGCAATCGTGACGCGTGTCGCGTTGCGTGCTTCTCCAAGACGGCAGACGATCAATGGTGGACGCGTAGGACGCGGCTGCATTAACCACCCTCGCCTTTATAGACGCTCCTCACACTCTCTCTCGTCACTCCTCACTCAGCTCATGCAACGCCCCTCACGTCCCATCATCTTCCAAAGCAAAACCCCTCTCTGTCGGTGAGATGTGCAAGGAGAATGCGAATCCCATCGTCAATGACGCCGTGGCTCCAAGCGACGGCTTCCTTCTCGACGCCGCCCTCAACGTCGCCGCGCTGCCGGTGGCGGTTGATCCCACGGATGGGACCCCTATGAGGAGGTGCCGTACATCTCACCTCCGAACCCCTACGACACCCGCATGGACGACCCATGGAACGAGGTAACTATGGTTTGCTCCCTTTTTGTTCCCCATTCCTCTTTGAACCCTATTTTTGTTGGTTCCCTAGTAACTATTAGTGCCGATCTGTAGATGGATGAGTATTGGGTTAATATTTGCGCCGATTTTATTCCATTTTGCTTTGATCCCTTCTTGATTTCGTTTAAGATTTGGAGTTCGGCAGTTCGGTTAATTTATGCAAGTAATAATGGGATCTCAATCAGTTAATTTATGGGATCTCAGTCAGTTATTTTATGCACGAATCAAAAGATATCAACCGTTTGATTTTGCAAATATTCTGGAATCTGTTTAAAATCTGAATTTTTTTGCCTATGATGAATCGTTAAAATTTGTGGTGGGTTCAAACGAACCATTGCCGTGTGCTATGGTTCGCTAACACCATCCCTGAGACATATAATCGTGTCCACCCTAACTGAGGTGACTCTTTTTTCTTATCATGCACGTTATCATCGTTGCAACTCATTCACTAATAGTTCCCGTTTGATATGGATCAGCTGTCTGCAAGACGCGGCAAGAACGACGAGCACCATGACATCAAGACTCGCTGTGTGCCGCGGAGGTCGTGTCGGCCAGTACGCTCTACTTCGCCAGGGTGTCTACAGTGCCCCTTCGCACTGAGGCTTACACCGACTTCAACCGCCTCTCACGCATGCCGAGAACATCTGCAACACCTTTCCTGCTGTCGGCGCGACGGTGAACCCCACCCTTCCGCGCTACACATGGCGCTGCATGCACCTCCGCGCCTGGGGCGGGTGGAGATCTCCGCCGGCGCATGCTCCGCTCAAGCCCAAGGCTTCCAAGGGGAGCAACAACCGGAGGAAGAGGCAAAGGGGTAGGCGGAGTCTCGCTGTTATGTTGTTAGTATGATGGTGTTGTGAAGAACTCGAACTTGTTACTATGTTGGCTGCTGTATGCAGTTTATTATCTGGGAGGGATCCCTATTATCTATCCCTATTCTACTATATTTTGCCCTTCTCTTGTTTCTCGAATTACTATGATCCGTGAATTTGTCGTACATTACCCTCGAGATTTGTTTAGATTTAACTACATACATATGGACAAGAGGGAGTACTAGATTTGCAGCCATATTGGGCAAACAACGAGGGCCAAAAGGCACAAATAATTGAAGAAAGACAAATGCAAGCTTCTCTAGATTTGATACTAATTTGGTTAAAAGACAAAGAGACAAAGGGGGAAAAGGTGCTCTAAAAATACCAATTCGCGCCGAGAGACCGAACCCAGCCTCCGCTCATGTACAACCAAACGCGGTCTCGTCCGTCCCACGCGTCCCTTTCTACTAGCCCCACACATCAGCACGAAACGGTCAACAAAACGGGAATCCTCCCGTCCGAGCTCCTTCTGCGGGTTACAAATAAGGGCTTGGGGAAAACTGAGGAAAACATAAGGCAATCTTATTAATATAGCGATTAATTAATAAAAGGATTAGCTATAACGTGCTCAGTTTGCCCATTTATTAAGGTATAAGACTGCAAGAGAGAAAGTAATCGCTAGTTTCCCTTATTTTGCCCCCGCATGCTCGCACGATTAAAGCACCTTCCGCACGCGCTGGACTCCTCGTTTCCTTAAACCTCCTCGTTTCCGGGATAGACCAACAGCTTTTTCAGATCGTGGTTAATGTGGCCCCATGCCTCCTGGTCCTGTTTAAAGTTCAGAGCGAGGGGGTAAATTAAACATGGCATCTCGTGCATGAGACTAGTCATAGTGGAAAGTAACATAGAGTAGTAACATGCACATGTTACTACTCTATGTTACTACCTTCATAGTGGTTAGTAATATCAAAGTAGTATCATATATGTCTTCATTAATTAGCTTATAGACTCATTGTATCTTGAGAAGTGTGATGTTACAGTAACTAGCTATGTTACTCCATCCTCCTTCTCCTCATTAACTCACCGCCACATAAGCAAATTTGCTGAGTTGGACACTTAGTTACTAGTGAAGTTACTCCCACTATGAGAAGCTTGCAGATCGATCACTTGGCTAGAATAGCAATAATGCGCCATTAGGAAAATGCATGCCAAATAGTGAGTGTGATTCAATAAAGAAGTCTATACCACATATGACTACATTGGGGATGAGAGTCAACTGCATCTACAATACATAAAATCTTGCTCGTAGCTGATTTTGCTAAGAGGGTTTTATCACATTACACGTGTCACTTTCCTTGTCTAGTTCCAATAAAGGAAGAGGAAAGAAGAGGACATTGTGAGCGAGATTGAACACCTTTTTTTATGTTAAGTCAGGCCTCGTTTAGCTGAGGTTTCGACTTAAGCCTAACACCAACACACCCACAAATAAATCTCATTGCGCGCACCACCGTCAACAAAAATAACAAAATTAGCACGCAAGATTAAGAACAAAGTGAATTTAAGTAACTCGGTTAGCTTTTCAAGCAATATATTCAGAGAAAGAGCACACAGTTCGGCTAAATAATTGTAAGAGAAGAACAATAAATCCAAGGCACCCCATCATCGGCAGAAGGGGCGCGACAACGCATGGATTCATACCTGAGTCGACGCTGGCTCGTAGGGCGGCCGCGCCTCGAGGATGCCGGCGACGTCTCCACCCGGTCTCAAATGTGACTTCTCGGCAGGCGGTGCGCCGCTCCATGTAGAAGATCTATCAAGAGAAGAGAGCCCGATGATGCTACCGATGCCTCAACCTTGATATCACCGTCCTGTTGCTCCGCACCGAGATGCGCCACGTGCAAGATTTAGCGGATGCGCCAATTTTAGAGATATGACATGATCGTTGTAACAAATTTCAACGTGATGATGATTTGATCCCGCACTCGGCCTTGAACATAAGTACTAGTACGAATCACAATTTTTTATCATTATACTTTGCAAGATTTAGCGCCAAATTCAGAGATAGATCATGATCATGGTAACACAATATTCAATGTAATGATGATTTGATGTTGCACTCCTTTGAAAATAAGTACTAGTACTGGTCCTATTATGTCGCATATAAACACCAACCAAACGGGCTGGCCCACTTACTATTGGGCCACCAATTTGCTTTAAGGTGGACCACCCACTACCGGGCTGCCCAAGAAGCAAAAGTGGCCCCACAAGCTTATTGGGCCACTGCCTAACTCGTTTCGGCCAGCCACCCCGATTTACCGTGACCACATACTAATTGGGCCACCACTAACTTGTTGGGCCACCTGCTTTTTGGTGGACCCCGCACACTAAATGGGCTCCCTTTACCGCAGTGACCCACTCGTGTTTTGACCGCCCACTATCTTGTTGGGCCTACCACTGCTATATGGTGGACCTGTCACTAAATGGGCCGACCCTTTAACAGAAAGTGGGACCCACCGTGTTTTTGGCCCGCCCACTATTTGTTAATGACCCACTTGATATATGGTGACCCCACATACCAAATGGGCTCGCCTTAACAGAAAGTGACCCACCCGGCTTTGCCCCGCCCACTATCTTGTTGGGCGGCCCACTGCTATACGTGGACCCCACATACTAAATTGGCCGCCCTTTAACAGAAAGTGGACCCACTGTGTTTTGGCCCCCCACTTCTTGTTGGGCCGCCCCACTTGCTATATGGTGGCCCCACATACTAAATGGGCCGCTTTAACAGAAAGGACCCACCTGTTTTTGGCCCGCCCACTATCTGTTACTCACTTACTATGGTGGACCCCACATACCAAATGGGCTTCGCCTCTTTAACAGCAGCTGGACCCACTCCGAGCTTTGGCCCGCCACCGTCGGTGCCCATTTGATCTATTGTGGACCCCACGTACTAAATGGCCGGCCCGAGCAGCGTGTGGGACCGTAGGCTAATTGGGCGGCCTAGTAATCTTTTCGGGCCGGCCCATTTGCTTTGCGTGGACCCTACTTGTTAAATGGGCCGCCTGATAAGGAAGGGTCCCACATGTCTTGTGGGTGGTGATACGCTCCAATTTGCATCACTATTTTATATCATAATTTGTCGTTATTCATTGATATATTTCATATTGGGACACAATACTTATGTTATTTCATCTATTTTGCATGTTTCATCATTATTGAGGATCGAACACTGAGCTGGGATTCATGTGAAACACCGTAACGCAATATTTCTAAGATCAACTTCGAAGGAAATTATACCAAAAATCCTATTTTTCAAGATGACGAAGGAAGCCAGAAGGAGGAGCCGAGCAGCTGTGCAGGGCCACACCCCAAGGCGGCCTGTGCCCTGGTCATACGGGCCAGGTTCCGGGGCCCACGACCCTTTTCGCCTCCTTTTCGCCAAACCCTTCGTCCCGCAAGACCTAAGCCGAGAGGGTACCTCGCGAAGAGTTCAGCCGCTCAAGGGGCGAGAACACCAGAGAAAAAGAGCTCTCCGGCGTGAACTGGTCGGGAAATTCCCTCCCGGAGGGGGAAATCGACGCCATCGACACCGTCATCGAGCCGGACATCATCGCCACCATCATCATCTCCACCATCATCACCGCTATCACCGCCGACACCACCACCGCCGTAGCAATTTGGGTTTGATCTTGATTGTTTGATAGGGGAAACTCTCCTAGATCGATTCCTACTTGTTGTTGATGCTATTGAGTGAAACCATTGAACCAAGTTTATGTTCGATTGTTATTCATCATCATATCACTTCGATCATGTTCCGTATGATGTCTCGTGAGTAGTTCGTTTAGTTCTTGAGGACATGGGTGAAGTCTAAATGTTAGTAGTGAACTATGGTTGAGTAATATTCAATGGTGTGATATTTAAGTTGTGGTGTTATTCTTCTAGTGGTGTCATGTGAACGTCGACTACATGACACTTCACCATTTATGGGCCTAGGGAATGCATCTTGTATTCTTTTGCCAAGTGGGTTGCCGAGTGACAGTAAACCTAACCCCGTTGGTATATCGATGCAGAGGGATCGCAGGATCTCATAGCTTAAGGTCAGGTGATTTAATTCTTAATTACTTTCTTGTAGTTGCGGATGCTTTAAGGGGTATAATCACAAGGTATTAGTCCTAGGAAGGGTACATTAGCACAGGTTCACCCACACAACACTTATCAAACAATGAAGATTATTTAGCCGTATGTAGAAGAAGCACTAGACTAAAATCCCGTGTGTCCTCGAGAACGTTGGTCATTATAAGTAAACAAACCTTTGTCCTTTGTGCCAAAGGATTGGGCCACTCGCGCATTAATACTTTCGCACTTTACATACTGTATTTTTATTCAACCGTTACATCAAACCCCCCTCAATACTTGTCCGTGATTTACAGTGAATCCTTCATCGAAACCGCTGTTCAACACCGCTTCCTCGTTGGGATCGATTCTACTTATCGAAGATACTATGATACACCCCCTATACTTGTGGGTCATCAAGACTATTTTCCTGCGCCGTTGCCGGGGAGTGAAGCGCTATTGGTAAGTGGAATTGGTAAGGAAAACCTTTACTGTACGTGCTGTTTCTGCCTGCGGCTATAAGTCATTATGGAGAGATTTTCTCTTCAATTTCTATTTGGAAATCTACTACTACCGCAACGGTAGTGGATGAGGCGCCAGGTGAAAGTATACCATATAAAATACCTATGAAAATTATTGAACGTGTTATGGATAACCGCTATGAAGGGGATGGAACTGTCCATCCCGGTGATCATTTACCGTTTTTGCATGAATTATGCGGGTTATTCAAATGTGCAGGTATTGCTATGGATGAAGTGAGGAAGAAACTATTTCCTTTGTCGCTGTCTGGTAAGGCGGCGCATTGGTATAAATTACCGGATAATGGGGATTCTCTTGAATGGAATGATATTGTGCCCTGGTTTTATTCTAAGTTCTATCCTCCAAGTGAAATTCATAAGGATCTGAATCGATATATAATTTTGGCCTCATGATGGAGAGAGTACTGCCCAAGCTTGGGGAGATTGAAGTCTTTAATGCTCAAATGCCCCATTCATGAGCTCGGTAATGTTATTATTGATAATTTTTATGCAAGACTTTCTTTTCAAGACAAGACCTTGCTGGATACTTCTTGTTCTGGATCATTTACACGAAACAAAGAAGAGTTTAAAAGGGACCTTCTTGATCAGATCCAAGAAAATACTGAAGGTTGGGAGAACGACAAGGATAGAGAATCAGGTATAATTTATGATTATAAATGCATTGAAGCTTTTATGGATACCGATAAATTTCGTAATATGAGTGCTATATGGTCTTGATTCTCAAGTTGCAAATCTTTATAAAGCTTTTGCCTCTCATTATGAATTGCCCAAGAAGAATTTTGATAAGTATCATGAACCGTATAAAGATAAAATTGATTCATCTATTAATAAATGCGTTGTAGTTGAAACTGCTGATCGTTATTCCTGAAGCTTATATTGAAAAAACTCCTTTCCTCGCTAAAATGAAAGAGTACTCTGTTATAAATAGTGTGGTTCATAAAAGTGAAAAGAAACCTGTAGAACCCGAAGAACAAATAAAAGTTGAACCGCTGTTGCAATAGTTAAAGATCTTGTGACTGAAAATGTGGAGGATGGTCATATTATGAAGATGTTTCTAATATTGTCTCACATCCTAATAAACCCAAACGAGCTAGTGTTCCTATGCTATCTGTTAAAATTGGTGATCATTGTTATTATGGATTATGTGATATTGGTGCAAGTGTTAGTGCTATTCCGTATGAGCTTTACACAGATTATGCACGAAATTGATTCTTGTGAACTTGAAGATATTGATGTGGTTATTCACTGGCTAATAGAGAAACTATTTCTCCAATTGGTATTGTTCAGATGTGGAAGTTTTATGTTTAAGATTAAATATCCTGCCGACTTTTTGGTACTTGGTTCTCATTGCAAGTGATTATTGTCCTATTATTTTTGGTAGACCTTTCTAAATACTTGTGGAGCTATTATAGATTGCAAGAAAGAGAAAATTTTGACTAAATTTGCCGGTGAATCTTATGAGTTTAACTTCTCTAAATTTACTAAAACTCCTTATAAAGCTGATTTGCCTAGTAATGATTTTAAAATGGAGCAATGTGCATCTATTGTTCTTGTTCCTAATAATCCTTTGCAGCAACATTTGGAGGATAGCGAGAGCGAAATTTTTAGGAAAGAAAGAGATGAGCTTGAGGAAATTTTTCTTCGCCAACCTATTCTCAAGCATGATTTACCGGTGGAAGATTTGGGTACAACACCGCCACCAAAGGAAGATCCTGTTTTTGATTTAAAGCCTTTACCCGATAATCTTAAATATGCTCATATTGATGATAAGAAAATATATCCCGTTATTATTAAGCTTTCAGAGATTGAGGAAGAAAGGTTATTGGAAATATTGAAGAAGCATCGAGGCGCTATTGGCTACACTCTCGATGATTTGAAGGGGATTTCTCCGTCTATATGCCAACATGCTATTAATATGGAAGATGATGCAAAGCCTGTTGTTGAACATCAGCGTCGCCTAATTCCAAAGATGAAGGAAGTGGTAAGGAATGAGGTATTACGACTTCTTGAAGCTGGTATTATATATCCTATTATTGATAGTAGATGGGTTAGTCCTGTGCATTATGTTCCCAAGAAAGGAGGTATGGCTGTTGTGCCTAATGATAATGATGAGCTCATTCCTCAAAGAGTAGTTGTAGGGTATAGAATGTGCATTGATTTTCGAAGTTAATAAAGTTACTAAGAAAGATCATTACCCTTTACCATTTATTGATCAAATGCTAGAAAGATTGTCTAAAAATACTCATTTTTGCTTTCTTGATGGTTATTCTGGGTTTTCACAAATTGCTGTTAAAGCTAAAGATCAAGAGAAAACCACCTTACTTGTCCTTATGGAACTTATGCTTATAGACGCATGCCTTTTGGTTTATGTAATGCTCCCGCTACTTTTCAAAGATGCATGTCTGCTATTTTTCATGGTTTTTGTGAAAGTATTGTAGAGGTATTCATGGATGATTTTTCCGTCTATGGGAATTCTTTTGATAGTTGCTTGCTAAACCTTGATAAAGTTTTGCAGAGATGTGAAGAAACTAACCTTGTTCTTAATTGGGAGAAATGCCACTTTATGGTTAATGAAGGAATTGTATTGAATTTCCGAGAGAGGTATTGAAGTTGATAGAGCTAAAGTTGAAGCAATTGAGAAGATGCCCTATCCGAGGGATGTTAAAGGTATTCGTAGTGTTCTTGGTCATGTCGGGTTTTATAGGAGATTTATTAAAGATTTCTCCAAGATTTCAAAGCCTCTTACTTCTTCAAAAAGATGTACCATTTGTTTTTGATGATGATTGTAAGGAAGCTTTTGAAACTCTTAAGAAAGCCTTAACAACTGCTCCTATAGTTGAACCTCCCGATTGGAACTTACCATTTGAAATTATGTGTGATGCTAGTGATTTTGTCTGTAGGCGCTGTTCTTGGACACGAGTAGATAAAAAACTGAATGTTATTCATTATGCTAGTAAAACTCTTGATGCTGCTCAAAGAAATTATGCTACAACTAAAAAGAATTATTAGCTGTAGTCTTTGCTTGTGATAAATTTAGATCTTATATTGTTGATTCAAAAGTTACTATTCATACTGATCATGCCGCAATTAGATACCTAATGACAAAGAAAGATGCTAAGCCGAGGCTTATTAGATGGGTACTTCTTGTAAGAATTTGATCTACATATTGTAGATAGGAAAGGTGCCGATAATCCTGTTGCCGATAATTTGTCTAGATTGGAAAATATTGCTTATGATCCTGTTCCCGTTAATGATAGTTTTCCAAATGAACAATTGGCTGTAATAAAGGTGAGCCTTAGACCTTGGTATGTTGATTATGCTAACTTTATTGTTTCCAAGTCTTCTCCAACCTTCAGCCAAGCAAAGGAGGAAATTTTTTATGACTTGAGGCATTATTTCGGGATGACCCACACTTATATAAAGAAGGAGTGGATGGTATTATGAAGATGTTCCTGAGTATGAACAACAAGAAATATTGAGTAAATGTCATGGTAGTGCTTATGGAGGACATCACGCTGAGAAAGAACCGCGCAAAAGGTTTTACAATCAGGTTTTTATTGGCCAACTCTCTTCAAGGATGCGAGAAAGTTTATTTTATCTTGTGATGAATGCCAAAGGGTTGGTAAAATCTCAGACGCAATGAAATGCCTATGAATTATACTCTTGTTATTGAACCGTTTGATTGTTGGGGATTTGACCATGGGACCTTCCGTCTTTAGAAGGTAACACTCATACTTGTTGCTGTTGATTATGTTACTAAATGGGTGGAAGCTATACCTACAAAAAGTGCTGATGGTGAGACCTCTTTAAGAATGCTCTTAGATATTATTTTTCCTAGATTTGGAGTACCTAGATATATTATGACCGATGGAGGTTCTCATTTTATTCATGGAGGTAGAAAAACCTCTTGGTATTAAGTATAGAATTGCTTCGCTTATCATCCTCAAACTAGTGGTCAAGTAGAATTATCAAATAGAGAGATTAAATCTATTTTGGGAAAGACCCGTTAAATAAAAAGAATTGGGCTAGTAAATTGAAGGATGCACTTTGGGCTTATAGAACTGCTTATAAAAATCCCATGGGAATGTCACCTTATAAAATGGTTTATGGGAAAGCTTGTCATTTACCTCTAGAACTAGAGCACAAAGCTTATTGGGCTGTTAGAGAATTAAATAAAGATCCTAAACTTGCTGTGATAAGAGGTTGTTGCAATTGAGTTCTCTAGATGAATGGAGAAGTGAAGCATATGAAAATGCTAAACTTTTAAAGAGAAAGTTAAAAAATGGCATGATAGGAGGATTATCAAAAGAGAATTTAATATTGGGGATAAAGTCCTATTGTATCGGTCTCATTCTTTGCAATTACTCTCGAAATGGGAAGGACCATATGTTGTCGAGAGGTGTATCGTTCAGAGCAATCAAAATTAGCTCTCTCAAGGCAATGCTACGCAAGTGGTGAATGGACAAAGACTCAAGCATTATATCTCGGTGATTCTTATAATGTTGATGTTGATATTATTCAAGTGGAAACACTGAGGCCTACATCAAAGGGCAAATTGACAATCCGCCTAACTCGACTTCGAATAGGTACCGGTAATGAAAAGTACGCAATTTACTTTCCGAACTATATTTTTGCTGTTTTTGGAAAATATGAGAAATTACGAGTTCGAAACGGAGTGGAAAGGACGCACGAGGGGTGCCACCATGGCGGCGCGGCCGACTGGGCCCCGCGCCGCCTATGGTTTGCCGCCTGTCGCCCTTTTCCGACTCTGGTTCGATCCAGCCTTTGACGAGAAAATTTTGCTATATAATCCCCGACCCCCGGAGGTCCGTATATCGTTTTCTCGACGTGTTTTGTTTCGAGTTGTTTCGCCAGATTTGCTTCGGATCTAGAGCCATCATGTCTTCGTCGGAAACTCCGAAGGGCAGCTCCAAGAAGGATGTTGGCAACTTGTACATGGAGGAGCCGAGGATGCACCCCAAGGAGTTGTCGTTGAAGGAGAACCAGTCAAGGATGTCCAGGGTCCTAAAGGAGAAGGAAGCCTGGAAGACAGGATGGAGAAGCTAGAACAAGAGGTTTTCAAATACAAGAAGATGGCTGAGCGTGAGGTGGATATTTTCCACAGGATTGTGTCTGAACTCATTGCTGAACATGAGAAGGAAACTGCAAAGCTTTGGAGCGATATCCTCTCACTTCACGACACCACCAACAAGCTCCAAGCACAACTCTATGATTTTCAGAATCAGAACCGAGTATGAAAACAGGTTTAAATACATAAGCCGTGCTGCTAGTTTCAGGATCCCCGAGACCAAAATGTCGTTTCTTGATGGAGAGCCTCTTCCTTGGAAGTTTGATGACGGGAGTTCATCACCACCATCACCGCAGGAGTAATTCATCATCGGTATTGGCATCCCCTTGGTTTGTTCCGAGCTTGGGGAGTGCCGCGGTATCACATTATCACTACCTTTACTTTTATTGTCAAGTAGTATCATATCATGAGTAGGGAAGTTATCATATAAGATGGGTTGCGTTTGGAAGTATCTCTCCTTTAGTTGGTTATCTATGTATCCCTTGGTGTGAGTTATCGTTATGGAATATTAATGAGAAGTCTTATCATTTACATATTGCACATCTTATTTTAGTTTGCAATCTCTACTATATGATTCACCTTGTTGTTAGTATTGGTATCACTTTGGGAGCATTGAATAAATCTATTTGGTTTTGGCAAACTTAGCATTGGTCAATAGCAACAACACTTTGAGGTTTAAATAGAAAAGAGAAATACATGTAGATGTTTCATTGTCTTTCTTGTTAGCTCATTATTATTCCGAAGTTAAAATTGTTTGTACTTACAAGGAAGATGCATGATTGTTTTTATCACATGTATATTTGTTTGTTTCGACTCTTATGCTTGCTAATTAACCTTGCTAGCCAAAGACCTGATCGAGAGGGAATACTTCTCGTGCATCCAAACCTTAACCCAAACCTATGCCATTTGTGTCCACCATACCTACCTACTACATGGTATTTTCTCGCCATTCCAAGTAAATACTTCATGTGCTACCTTTAAACAATTCAAAACTTAGTATCTCTTATTTGTGTCAATGTTTCATAGCTCATGAGGAAGTATGTGGTGTTTTATCTTTCAATCTTGTTGGGCAACTTCCACCAATGGACTAGTGGCTTCACCCGCTTATCCAATAATTTTGCAAAAAGAGCTGGCAATGGGATTCCCAGTCCCAAATTGATTAAACTAAATAGACACTCCTCCATGGTATGTGATTGATGGACGGCACCCGAAGGATTCGGTTAGCCATGGCTTGTGTAAGCAAAGGTTGGGGGGAGTTGATACGTCCAATTTGCATCACTATTTTATATCATAATTTGCTGTTATTCATTGATATATTTCATATTGGGACACAATACTTATGTTATTTCATCTATTTTGCATGTTTCATCATTATTGGAGGATCGAACACGGAGCTGCCAGATTCTCATTGAAAAAGCACCGTCGAACGCAATATTTCTAAGATCAACTCCGAAGGAAATTATACCAAAAATCCTATTTTTCAAGATGACGAAGGAAGCCCGAGGAGCCAGGAGCAGCCAGGGTGGGCCCACACCCTAGGCGCGCTGGCCCCCCTGCGCGCGGCCTATGGTCCTGGGGGCCCACGACCCTTTTCGCCTCTTTCTTCGCCAAACCCTTCGTCCCGAAGACCTAAGCCGAGGGTACTCGCGAAGAGTTACAGCCGTCAAGGGGCGGAGAACACCAGAGAGAAAAGAGCTCTCCGGCGGCAGAACCGGGGGAAATCCGGAGGGGAAATCGACGCCATCGACACCGTCATCGAGCTGGACATCATCGCCATCACCATCATCATCATCTCCACCATCATCACCGCCGTCATCACCGCTGGACACCGCCACCGCCGTAGATTTGGGTTTGATCTTGATTGTTTGATAGGGGAAACTCTCCCTGTATCGATTCCTACTTGTTGTTGATGCTATTGAGTGAAACCATTGAACCAAGTTTATGTTCGATTGTTATTCATCATCATATCACTCGATCATGTTCCTATGATGTCTCGTGAGTAGTTCGTTTAGTTCTTGAGGACATGGGTGAAGTCTAAATGTTAGTAGTGAACTATGGTTGAGTAATATTCAATGGTGTGATATTTAAGTTGTGGTGTTATTCTTCTAGTGGTGTCATGTGAACGTCGACTACATGACACTTCACCATTTATGGGCCTAGGGGAATGCATCTTGTATTCGCTTTAATTGCGGGTTGCGGAGTGACAAACCTAAAACCCCGTTGGTATATCGATGCAGAGGGATCGCAGATCTCGAGTTTAAGGCTGTGGTTTTTAATTCTTAATTACTTTCTTGTAGTTGCGATGCTTGCAAGGGGTATAATCACAAGTATGTATTAGTCCTAGGAAGGGCGGTACATTAGCATAGGTTCACCCACACAACACTTATCACAACAATGAAGATTATTTAGCCGTATGTAGCGAAAGCACTAGACTAAAATCCCGTGTGTCCTCGAGAACGTTTGGTCATTATAAGTAAACAAACCGGCTTGTCCTTTGTGCTAAAAAGGATTGGGCCACTCGCAATTATTACTCTCGCACTTTACATACTCGTACTTTATTCAACTGTTACATCAAACCCCCTGAATACTTGTCTCGTGAGCATTTACAAGTGAATCCTTCATCGAATGCTTGTCAACACCTTCTGCTCCTCGTTGGGATCGACATTCTTACTTATCGAAGATACTACGATACACCCCCTATACTTGTGGGTCATCAGCTGGCCCTTTTGCCTGTTGACCGATCAAACGAGTGCATTCGGCCCGGCCCACATGCTTAGTGGGCCGGCCCATTAAAGTTTTGACCGTCAACCTTAGAGGTTAGGCCCTACCCACGAACTAATGGACCGGCCCATATATAGTTGACCGGTCAAACTAAGTCACCGGCCCCCGCAAACTTAATACGCTTAAGACGTGGCAGGCCTCGTGTGGGCCTACCATCTACCACGGGGTTTCGCTGCTAACGCCGTTAACTGCCTCACGTGTCGCTTGCATGACGTTAGCGCCAACAGTGCTCCCTGAAACACTTAACGGTCCGATTTTCCGTGGCGGAAGCTTCAAGCGACGGACCGAAAAATCGTCGTAGGACTTTGCTCGACGCAGCCACTACGGAACCCATATCGTCGGGTTAGGCCCATAGGCGACGAAAAATACCCCTTAGCGGACGATTTTGGGACGTTGTCTATCAGAACTTTTCTTGTAGTGTAAAACCACGATATTACATCTAACACACACACATCACCCCACACACGTTCTTGCACAAGTTGGATCATAACCAATACTTAAGAACGGTGTACCTAATATGCATCTATCAATACATCTTACACAAAGTATACCAAAATTTCATAGTATCATATCATAGAATAAAGATCCACCGCATAGATATTACAAATATGACCATAATCATGTTGGGAAGCTCATATGACACTAAGAACTATGAAGAACATGAGAGATATAGATCAAGCTACTGCCACAAACCTGTAGTACAGAGGTGGACTACTCCCCCTTGACCATGGTGATGATGAGGAATACGTTGAAGAAGGTGGAGAACCCTCCGGCGGCGGCTCCGGTGGAGTTTCCCCCTCCAATCTTTGCTTCTGCAGCCTCTGTTTTCGTGTTTATGTGTTCTCTCTTCCCGAGAACCCTCGGGGGTTATATATATAATGGGTTTTTTATGTCAAAATACGTCGGTGGTCGAAATAATCAAGCGATTTGGACGATCGATGGCCAAAAGAGCCTGGGTGGCGCGCCCTACATGTCTAGGTGCGCCACATGACCTCTTTTGGACCTCAGGCATCTCCAGGTGTGCTTCCAGGGTCCAGGCTGCTTCTCCCGATGAAAAAATAACCCTCTAGAAATCCTAGCTCAATTTGACTCTGTATAGGTCTTTGAAAGTGAAAAATACACAAAACAGGAAATTCCTG
The DNA here is from genome assembly GCA_030979885.1 of Lolium multiflorum. Classification (NCBI taxonomy): domain Eukaryota; kingdom Viridiplantae; phylum Streptophyta; class Magnoliopsida; order Poales; family Poaceae; genus Lolium; species Lolium multiflorum. The sequence continues at coordinate 154,656 of JAUUTY010000064.1, read as the reverse complement.
TTATATAGAGTTATAAACCATAAAGGGGATCGTTGGTAATCCACACAAATCAATGTAAAATATGGTATTATCATCATATATGTTGCAAATAAAGGACAAAGTTCATGTATGCATTTTACATGCATCAAATACTAATAGGGATTTGGTACGCCACTTTTGGTTTACGAGGTTTTTCAACCTTGTTCTTAACAACATGAACATATTCATATAGAGTTAGTGTCATATTCTCACGGCCTTAGAAAGCCATGATAAAACAAATAGTAAATTGCAAAAACAATAGAAGTTTCCTTACCAAACAACTTACCAATACCATGACGCTCCCCAAAAACGACGCCAGAAAAGTGTCTTGATGGCTCCCAAGTGTAGTACTTTTCAATAAGAAACATTGTCGAACCCACGAGGAGTTGAAGGTATTGGTTAGAAAGTTTGAAAAGCAAAACAATAAAACGGTGCAATGGTTTTGGTGTCTTGTGTTTGCAGTTTGCAATAAAATAAAAACCTGAAAATAACTAGCAGCAAGTAAATGCTCTCAATGAGAGAAAAGCCCAATCCTCTATGCAACAAGATGACAAAATTGTATGTACTAAGAGTTTCCAAGGGCGGCATGGATTCACTTAGCATTTATATTTGTACACAACATGGTAAATATCTTGTCAAGTTTTATTCCTTTAGGGTGGAGCCTAAATTAGGTGCAGCCTGAGCAAATACACCCCTTATGATGGATCCTAGAACCATTTTCATGAGCAAGTATAGGAATCATTAAAATATAAATGTCCCAACATAGCAGTTAGTTCATTGGTCCCCGACATAAACCCTCTAATGCTCAAAGTACTGGAAGACGGTTTCTGTCATTCCGTCCCTTCCAACCATCACCATTGCATCAAAGTGCAGCCTATGAGCACATATAGGTGAAGTAATATGCAGTCGACATTCGCGAAAACCATCATAGAACCACATAAAAGATAATTTTTTTTGACCAAATACTTATTGCATATTATATGAAAATTATATCCAATTCATCCTATGCCCTCAGGAACATGGAGATCTACTGCCAATTGCCAAACATGATATGGATCAAAGGCATATGAATTACAACACAATCTGAAAATATAATATCTCCACCAAATAAAGATAAGTTGTCAATCACAAACATGCAAATATCACTTAAACAATATCCAGGGTTCAACCAATCTCAAAGTATGAGGGGGGTGAAGTGGATCTTGGAGATGATGATGGTTTTGATGGAGATGTTGATGGAGAGGCCTCCCCCTACGCAAGGAGTGGTGATGACGATGGCATCGATTTTCCCTTCACCGGAGGCTCCGGTGTTGCAGGGTCTGCCCTCGCCCGGACTAGGAGAGGACTTTCGCCTCCTCTGCCGCATTTGCAAAACTTGGGAAAAATGTGGCGTAGGTTTTCTGGCGAGACGAAGGTGTCTGTAAAAAGGAGGGGCCGAGACAACGCTCAAGGCCCAAACGGGCCTGGGTGGCATGCCCAGCCGAGGGGGCCACGCCACCTGGTCTCGTTTGGCCCTCTTGGCTCCCCTCTCGTGCTTCTTTGGCCCACTGTCTTTCTCTTGGTGAAAAACTGATCATGTATTTTTTTTCTTTGATTTTTAGGCATCTAAAAGGTCCATGAAACAACAAAAATATGAAAAGGAGGCTTTTTGCCTCCTAAAAATTAAACACCAATGAAAGGAACTTTGTAGGAAAGTCCCATAAATCAACTAAAAAGGCATAAATAATTATGAATCATGGCAAATATCATTCAAAACTAATCATATAAGTCAATATATTGATAATGTAAAATGCATGTATCAATTAGACGGTGCAAAATAAAAAGGTTCCACCTTAGCATAAATGTCAGATGTCTATTCTCTCAATTACAAATAGTATGGTTAACATCAACCAAGTTTAGGTTGTCTCGAGTGAAGCTAAGTGGAGTTGTCGAGAGCCTCGACAAGTTAAATTAAATGTTGATGCCTCTTTCTACGCCGATCGACATTGGGGTGCTACTTGCAAATTCATGTCGTATACTACGTAATCTACGATGGCAGAACCAGAAGGTATGAAGGACGATCTTGCCCCGGCTAAAAGGATGGCCACATTGTGAGTGTTGCCGAATTAAACTCAACGGAGACCATTGATGCTTGTAGTGATGCACAAGTTCGACTCATTGAACTAACAACTATTTATGTTGATTGTTTTGATTTATCATCTGCTATTGGTTCAATTTCGTTTGAATATGTTTCTAGGGAAGCAAATAAAAAGTAACTCAAGTCGTATGCTTTAAACAGGTATATTTTTATGATTGGAGCGATGAGCAGGCCCATGCCCATGGGAGTGCGGCCCGTGCGATCGTACGTGGTATAAAAAGTTTTGAGGCCCAAAAAGTTGGAGTTTCTCTTTATATTCCTATCAAAAAGACGTTTGGGCTAATTTGATTCATAGGATAGGAAAATTATAGGAATAAGAAAATATAGGATTGTAATGTCATGGCTAATTAAATTCTATAGGAAGTTAAATTGTGTTTAATTATGCTAAGGGAATTTTTTCATGAGGTAGAACCTAATGTTCTATTCGTATAGGATTTGCACTACAAGATTCCTATAGGATTAGTTCCTATAGAATATGTTCCTATGAATTATCCCATAAACGTGCAAAATTTTAATTTCAAATACAAATATTCTAGGTTACATAAAAATGACAAACATGTGGATGTGGGTATTCATATTTTGAAATCTCCAAATTTCAACACAATTTGTCTTTTTCGTATAGCCTACAATACAAAGAATTTCATATTAAAATTTTACACGCTTGTAGGTCACGTCATTTAATATATCCTAATTTATTTTTAGATTTTTTAAAATAAGATTTTTTTTAAACAATAGGAGCACTGGTGCCCAAGAGGTAAATACACTTTTCGTAGGATTAGTTCTTATAGGATATATCCGTATAAATCAAACAACTAGTGTAGGAAATATTTCTATAGGATCAAAATCCTAAATAATTCCTATGTCAATCATATGAATCAAAGAAGCCCTTAATTGGATAACTATAGGATTCCACGTTAGATTTCCGCTTGTAGAAGTTGTTCGTGTAGTTTATTTTCTATGGTTTATTTTTTTGCTAATTCTGATTATGCACTGAGTTATCTAAACTTCTCATATTCACATTAAATGAATAAGAACTTCCATTTTAATTTATAGGATAGGAAAATTATAGGAATAAGAAAATATAGGATTGTGATGTCATGGCTAATTAAATTCTATAGGAAGTTAAATTGTGTTTAATTATGCTAAAGAATTTTTCATGAGGTAGAACCTAATGTTCTATTCGTATAGGATTTGCACTACAAGATTCCTATAGGATTAGTTCCTATAGAATATGTTCCTATGAATTATCCCATAAACGTGCAAAATTTCAATTTCAAATACAAATATTCTAGGTTACACAAAAATGACAAACATGTGGATGTGGGTATTCATATTTTGAAATATCCAAATTTCAACACAATTTGTCTTTTTCGTATAGCCTACAATACAAAGAATTTCATATTAAAATTTTACACGCTTGTAGGTCACGTCATTTAATATATCCTAATTTATTTTTAGATTTTTAAAATAAGATTTTTTTTTAAACAACAGGAGCACTGGTGCCCAAGAGGTAAATACACTTTTCGTAGGATTAGTTCTTATAGGATATGTCCGTATAAATCAAACAACTAGTGTAGGAAATATTTCTATAGGATCTAAATCCTAAATAATTCCTATGTCAATCATATGAATCAAAGAAGCCCTTAATTGGATAACTATAGGATTCCACGTTAGATTTCCGCTTGTAGAAGTTGTTCGTGTAGTTTATTTTCTATGGTTTATTTTTTTGCTAATTCTGATTATGCACTGAGTTATCTAAACTTCTCATATTCACATTAAATGAATAAGAACTTCCATTTTAATTTATAGGATAGGAAAATTATAGGAATAAGAAAATATAGGATTGTGATGTCATGGCTAATTAAATTCTATAGGAAGTTAAATTGTGTTTAATTATGCTAAAGGAATTTTTCATGAGGTAGAACCTAATGTTCTATTCGTATAGGATTTGCACTACAAGATTCCTATAGGATTAGTTCCTATAGAATATGTTCCTATGAATTATCCCATAAACGTGCAAAATTTTAATTTCAAATACAAATATTCTAGGTTACACAAAAATGACAAACATGTGGATGTGGGTATTCATATTTTGAAATCTCCAAATTTCAACACAATTTGTCTTTTTCGTATAGCCTACAATACAAAGAATTTCATATTAAAATTTTACACGCTTGTAGGTCACGTCATTTAATATATCCTAATTTATTTTTAGATTTTTTAAAATAAGATTTTTTTTTAAACAATAGGAGCACTGGTGCCCAAGAGGTAAATACACTTTTCGTAGGATTAGTTCTTATAGGATATATCCGTATAAATCAAACAACTAGTGTAGGAAATATTTCTATAGGATCTAAATCCTAAATAATTCCTATGTCAATCATATGAATCAAAGAAGCCCTTAATTGGATAACTATAGGATTCCACGTTAGATTTCCGCTTGTAGAAGTTGTTCGTGTAGTTTATTTTCTATGGTTTACTTTTTTTGCTAATTCTGATTATGCACTGAGTTATCTAAACTTCTCATATTCACATTAAATGAATAAGAACTTCCATTTTAATTTATAGGATAGGAAAATTATAGGAATAAGAAAATATAGGATTGTGATGTCATGGCTAATTAAATTCTATAGGAAGTTAAATTGTGTTTAATTATGCTAAAGGAATTTTTCATGAGGTAGAACCTAATGTTCTATTCGTATAGGATTTGCACTACAAGATTCCTATAGGATTAGTTCCTATAGAATATGTTCCTATGAATTATCCCATAAACGTGCAAAATTTCAATTTCAAATACAAATATTCTAGGTTACACAAAAATGACAAACATGTGGATGTGGGTATTCATATTTTGAAATATCCAAATTTCAACACAATTTGTCTTTTTCGTATAGCCTACAATACAAAGAATTTCATATTAAAATTTTACACGCTTGTAGGTCACGTCATTTAATATATCCTAATTTATTTTTAGATTTTTAAAATAAGATTTTTTTTTAAACAACAGGAGCACTGGTGCCCAAGAGGTAAATACACTTTTCGTAGGATTAGTTCTTATAGGATATGTCCGTATAAATCAAACAACTAGTGTAGGAAATATTTCTATAGGATCTAAATCCTAAATAATTCCTATGTCAATCATATGAATCAAAGAAGCCCTTAATTGGATAACTATAGGATTCCACGTTAGATTTCCGCTTGTAGAAGTTGTTCGTGTAGTTTATTTTCTATGGTTTTTTTTTTTGCTAATTCTGATTATGCACTGAGTTATCTAAACTTCTCATATTCACATTAAATGAATAAGAACTTCCATTTTAATTTATAGAGTGTGAGGTAATTTTGATATGTAGTGCTCTTGAATTAATATTAGGGGGATAGTTTTTATAGTATATTTATATATGTACATGTACTTATTTTTTTCTCTATTTCAAAACCGAAACGGTTTAAATATATCATAACCATTAGATGTAGATTATTTCCGGTCAGATCGTCGGTCGGCCGGCTTTGGAAAGCATATGTTCCTCTTAAAATAGATATTAAGATGATTTTACCACAAGTTCAGAATCTTGCTCATCACCTCCCGCGAAGAGGTACTGGCGATCGATGCGTCCGACGAGCTTGAGTTCCCCTCCGACGAGTGATCATTGGGGTCTTCGTCGGCGTCCGTGAACTGATGATGAGCCTCCGCCTACGCCCTCGCCCGGACCCTTGCCTCCTTCGTTGCTGCCACCTCCTCAGCCCGGCCCAACATTTGGGCTCCGAAATCAGGCTCCACCCGGCCCGACATGCAAGCCCGACCCGGCCTGGGATTTTCGGGCCGGGCTGCCCATGGCCCAGCTGTACCCTTGAGTCAGTCCAGACTCGGCACTCTTGAGGAACCGCGCTGCTTTCCCCTCCCCTCCCCTCCCCAGTCCCAACACCCAACCTTTCCCCTCCCTTCGCAAGGAAATCTCCAAGCCCTAGGACCTTCCCATCCATGGCGTCCCGAAACCCCCGCCGCCGCGACAAACAACAGAGGTTCCCCCGTCCCCTGCCGCCTCCCATGCCGCCCGGTCTACGCCACGGCGGCGAGCAACAACAGAGCTCCCCCCTTCCGCCGCCGCTTCCCATGCCGCCCGGTCGACGCCACGGCGGCGACGAACAACAGAGCTCCCCCCTTCCCCCGCCGACTCCCATGCCGCCCGGACGACGCTACCAACGACAGAGCTCCCCTCCTCCACCGCCTCCCATGCCCTCCTCCACCGCCGATCTTCGGTATGCCACATCTTTTGTGCGGTGGTTATCATATCCTGTCTTCTTCTATTGAATCCTGACCAAACTTGCTTGCTTATGGCTGTTTTCTCATAATAGCGCCCTGGAAGAGCAGCGTGCCCCTGAAGAAAAGGAGCAATACATCCATGATTTGCTGAACAAAGCTGTTGCTCAAGGCAACCAGTATCTGGCTCAAAGGTATTCCCTTTTTATCCGACCTGTTTGTGCCAGTGCCGCTGAAATCAAGTCAATGGAAAAAAAAAGCCACAAGGCAATATAATTTTATGCAAATAATCCACAATTAAGAATGTAAAGGCCTACTTATAGACCATAAAAAAGAGGATGGAGAAATTAGTTGACAACACCAAGTCTTGTAAATGTAGTAGCAGATCTCTCTCCTAACTTTGGAAACAACATTACCACTTAAATTACTAAATAAACTTGATGCCCATTTTGAACCAGTTAGCACCACAGCATGGTATTTAGATGAAAATATTATTTAGATCTAAGTTGCTTATCGTTTCTTCTTTCTTTAAACCAGATTGTTTGTTGTATATGACAATTTCCCTCTTTTATTTCAGGCGTAAAGTGCTGCTTGACGCTACAAAACTGGAGGAAGCATCCATCACTAACACATCCCCTTCCTCTCTGCCGCAGCCTACATGGTATGAACCTCTCTCTCTCTCTCTCTCTCTCTCTCTCTCTCTCTCTCTCTCTCTCTATAAATTGTGAATTGTTTTGTTTGATCTTTTGCCTGGGAAGTACCTTTGATAGCTAGCATTGGGGTCCATGTGTGTTTCCGTTGGTGTAGGTCGCTCAAATATCAAATCCTTCTCCATGAAACTCTGACAGAACATTACCACTTAAACTACTTAGTCGAACTTTCTTTATTCTCTTGCCTGTGTGCCAGTTTTGTAATGAACAGATCAAGCACATCAACAGCAGTTCACAGCATATAGTATTTAGATGAGAACATTATTCACATCTAAGCCGCTTGTCCTTTCTTCTTCCTTTAAACCAGATTGTTTATTGTATATGACAATTTCCCTCTTTTATTTCAGGCGTAAAGTGATGCTTGACGCTACAAAACTGGAGGAATCGTCCATCACTAACGCATCCTCTTCCTCTCTGCTGCAGTCTACTTCGTATGAACTTCTCTCTCTCTCTCTCTCTCTCTCTCTCTCTATATATATATATATATATATATATATATATATATATTGTGAGTTGTTTCTGTTTGATCTTTTGCCTGGGGATGTACCGTTGATAGCTAGCTTTGGGGTTCATGCGTGTTTTCGTTGGTGTAGGTCACTCAAATATCAAATCTTTCTCCATGAAACTCTGACGGAACATTACCACTTAAACTACTAAAAAAATCCAACCCCCATTTTGAACCACTTAGTCAAACTTTCTTTATTCTCTTGCCTGTGCCAGTTTTGTAATGAACAGATCAAGCACATCAACAGCAGTTCACAGCATGGTATTTAGATGAGAAGATTATTCACATCTAAGCCGCTTGTCCTTTCTTCTTTTTTTAAACCAGATTGTTTATTGTATATGACAATTTCCCTCTTTTATTTCAGGCGTAAAGTGCTGCTTGACGCTACAAAACTGGAGGAATCATCCATCACTAACACATCCTCTTCCTCTCTGTCGCAGTCTACTTCGTATGAACCTCTCTCTCTCTCTCTCTCTCTCTCTCTCTCTCTCTAAATTGTGAGTTGTTTCTGTTTGATCTTTTGCCTGGGGATGTACCGTTGATAGCTAGCGGTGGGGTTCATGCGTGTTTCCAATGGTGTAGGTCACTCTAATATCAGATCTTTCTCCATGAAACTCTGACAGAACATTACCACTTAAACTAGTAAAGAAATCCAATCCCCGTTTTTGACCACTTAGCCGAACTTTGTTTACTCTCTTTGCCTGTGCCAGTTTTGTAATGGACTGATCAAACACATCAACAGCAGTTCACATCGTGGTATTTAGATGAAAATATTATTTAGATCTAAGTTGCTTGGCGTTTCTTCTTTCTTTACTCTCTTGAAAGCAGACTTTTTTTTAGCACAATTTACCTCTTTTATTTCAGGCATGAGGGCAGGGAGGAACCAAATGTCTTGCTCTTGAATGAGTTGCTTCACAGCGCAACACTGAAGGAATTATCCGTCACTAACGTCCCCTCTTCCTCTATGCCACAGTCTCCAGTGTATGGACCTCTCTCTTGCTCTCGATTCCATGTTGAAATTGTGAGTTGTTTCCCTTTGATCTTTTGCATGGGGAGGTACTGTTGATAGTTTGCACTGGGGTTGGTGCGTGTCCATCCCATGGTGCAGGTATCTGTTTGGGTTTGAGCTCGATGGTTTCGAATTGGTTCTACTACTTGGATTGGAGCGTGTGAAACAATTTTGCAGCATGCATGAGTTACCAGATTGTTCTGTGTTTCACTTTATTATTTCATAATTCTGATCTTAGCCAAAATCAAACCTTTTCTCTTTCACTTCAGGTGTGAGGTGTCAAATGCCTTGGAATTGGAGCTCAACACTGCTCCCTCGCTGTCTTCATGCATTTCTTCATTGTCGCCTACTGGTCTACTTATTAAATATTTTGTCAGAGTGGACAAGGGGGGTTTTGTTCACACATATCCTACTCTTGGTGGACCATTTGAGAACTTGGAGAAAGCTCAGGAAGCAATTGATTCATATCACGTGGTTGAGCGAAAAAACATGTAAAGCCTACCAACTTCCTTAGATTTCTTTTTCTATGTGTCTTCTCCCTTAGTTAAGGTCGCTACACTAGTTTTAAAGTTTTCGGGATTTCTTAAAGTTAAGTTAATATTTTGAACTGTTGTAGAAAAGTTGAAATAGTAAGCAGATCTGAAAATTCAAAAGATATATACACATGTTGTGCTATAGGTATATTTGTTTTTACCTGACCCATAACTTGTACAGCTGGGTTCCCACATGATAAAGATGGTGATAGGTAGAACAATGATTGTTTGTAACTAGACACACTTAAAAAAGATCGATATATTTTTCACATAAAAATTGCGTTGAGAACTTAAGTATTATAAGCATGTAGGTGGTTCAATTTTGTTTCGCCATTTGTTGTTCATTACTACCATGAACTGTGTCATTTACAGTGCTTTATATCTAAACTAGTTGCATGGATGGTCTTTCCTCTAACGAGAGGGCTGTGCGGAATGCGTTGTATTGGCCTCATGATGGCACAAGGAAAAATTCTGCAGAAGCCTATGATGCCATGGCGACCCGTCGTCCTGTCCAGGAAGTAGTTAAAGCTCTACTGGACAAGTACAATGAGGAAAATGTTCCCCCCCCCCCCTCTCTCTCTCTCTCCTTGTTTGCATGATTTGAATGCCATTATATTCTTGTCCATAATCAATTTTAGGATCCATCATATGAGCTGAAAGATATAGTGAGCTATGAACCCTGTTTTGACGGGAGAGGCCAACCTTATAGGTCGTATTCACATTTGAATATGACCGTGAAGACTAAAAGAGCTGACGGTTCTACATGTGATGAACTATTTTTTGCTGAAGTCACCTGTACAATTGACGAACATGAACAGTATGAGCTCACCTGTTTCTGCACAGTTGAACCTGATGATAATGGTATTCTATACTTACTTTATTATTTGCTTTGAGTTTTACAGTTTCCATTCCTCAAATTTGTTGATGCACTTCTTTTAAAGGTCCATGCAATCTTTGTGGAGATGAAATGAAGCACCCCGTTAAGGCTGTTTACAAGCATGGTCTCGCCAGGTCACCTATTAGATGCTGTTCTTATGGTGATGCAGATTACTTATATGATAAGGTGTGATAAGCTGACCTTTCTCTTGTGTTTAATTGAGTATTGTGAGCATTGCGCTATACCTTTATCCTAACATGTTCCTTTTATATTCAGTCTAAGTTGATAGATACCTTAGCAATCAATTGATTAATGACCCAACACTTGAAGGCAAACCAGCAGTAATTGCCATCCTACGATTATTTTTGTTTCTTACGGAAGTGATTGAATCCTTGATCCATTTAATGAGACCATACGGCCATTTGCAGAATACTGGGGATACAATCCCCTCTGAATTTATTGAAATCAAAAGAAGGAACATGAACCAAACTCATCATTAATTAGCCAAGAAAACAGCCAACTGCAGGCTGCAGCTTCAAATCATGATCTATGTCAGTAAGTTAGCTGCAAATTAGGATAGGTGGCTGCATCACAATGTAAATATCACTGCCTCCAGTGAGGATCCAGAACTTCCTAGGTTGCCTCAAATTTGTCAAAGTATTCAACGACCCTGCTGTAGGATTAGAAAGAATACCACCTTCATGTCTCCTCTCCATTTAAAGTTTTGCTGCTTATTGTTAATTACCTGTCTACTCCCCATTTTGCAGTTAGTTACTGTGCGTGATGAGGCTTGGCTGAAAGCGGAGGAAGCTAGGGTCAGACATATGCTCAAGGAAGTGGATGAGGCTATCAAGAAGGATAGGATGAAGTATGTAGTACCGGCTAGGCGTCAGATGCTTATGCTTCTGGGTAAACTTGAATGAAGCGAACTTAGATTCATAATGCAATTTTGGTACTCCTTCTGATCCAAATTAATTGACTCCACTTTGTCTAGATATGCATGCATGTAGTCTAAAAAATTAGATACATGTAAGTCTAGATAAAGTTGAGTCAATTAATATGGATCCGAGGGAGTATTTTTTTCTATCATCATCCCTTGGAGGATCAGTCAATGTATATGGCTCACTAAGCTGGAACCTATCATAAAACTTTGTAATTGTTGGCTCTGTACTTGCGCTTCTATTCCTTAGTTGACAATGAAAGGAGACTCCAGTTTTTATATTCAGTAGGTGCCCCAGGCGTAGTGTAATTATCAGTGATTCCCATCACAAGACATCAATTTTACCAGGAACCATGGCCTAGACAATGTATTGATGAAAAAGGATGGTGCTGGACGGGCGATTTCGTTCATGGAAGGGGGATTAGCTAGTGGTAGTGGTACATGTTCCTACTCGTTACATATTTCATAGGACTGAGTCACATAAGCGTTAGGTTCGCCAGTGAAAAAAATACAGTAGATCCCGTGAATCGCTACATAGCGGATAGCATGCTAAGACGTTGTTGGTGTTCCCTTTTCTTCAAGCTGTCTGTTTGGCATTGCTGTCTTTGTCGTCTCAGGTGAGTTTGGTGGTCAGTTCCATTTTTGGTGCGAGGAGGCCGTGAACTGGAGCTAGTTTTGCTTTCCCGTCGAGGATCAATGCATTGGGGGAGGTAAAGAGCTAGATCAGGCTTCGCGTCGTCGTTGGAAGGGCCCAATTTTGAATTCATTGTCGAAGAGGGAGTCCGTACCACGTTTTGTTTTCTTCTTCCTTTGCCGTCAGCCTGTTGTAGTGTTGTTCTCTTCAAGGGTCTTCACCCATTAGGCCATTTACACAAAGATAATCATTTGTGGAAAAGATCGCACGAAATGACCTCCGGTCAAACTATTTCACATCTCTAACCCTTTTGTGTGGCGTCCGTCCGACTGGCGCCACACCTGTTTATGTGACGCCCATGGGAGCGGTGTCACACATCCACTTATGGCGCCCGAGCCGCCCCAGCTTGACCAGGCCTCATTTCTTCTACTCCGTACTCAATTTCTTCTTCCTACTGCTCTCCCCCGACCAGGCACCCCACCTCTCTCCCCACCCAAATCTCTCTCCATTCCTTAAGGTAATCTCATCCGATCCCCTTCTTTTCATCCAATGTATTGATGGATTTGGTTGGATCTAGATGTGAAACCCTAGCTTGATTTGGCAAGTCAAGTCAAGTTTTTCAGAATGTTAGGGTTTGTTGAAGTAGGAAAAGTGTTTGGGGTAGGTTGTATGGGTAGAAAACCCTAGCTTGATTTGTTTTGACTATGGCTAAGTATTCAAACACATGTATCATGTATGTATGTGTTGTTGACATTATGCTAGGGATGGCAAGAATTGTTCATGTTCATCATGTGGACAAGGATGCTTTTTTGAAAGGAAACATAGAGCCGGACTCGGAAGAGCTTGACTTGGTGTTTGACCGTAACCCTAACTATGTCGAGGTGGTAGAACAAGTGAGGATTGACTTGAATTGGAATGAGCCAAGTGATGGTGTTGAGTTGAGGGAAGACATAATGTGGGGTTTGGAATGCACATCCGTTCAAAGACAATGCATATCAACTCCGAGCAACGTTGGTCCATTTACAAGAAGACGGTGGCTAAATCACAAGACAAGGCTCTGGAGTTGTTTGCAACCAAGACGATTGATGCTAATTTATAGCTTGACCTTAACCGGCGCGCCTCCTCGATTGATGCTAGGAGTCCACCACCCATGAGCCAAGATGAACCGTTGGAGAAGGAGTATGATGATCATGAGGATGGTGACAGTGATTTCTAGATGAATGACAACAATGTTGGTGATTTGGACGCATAATAGACGCAAGAGGAACTGGACCACTCCATTCCTTATTCCCGATGTTATGCCTCGGACTCGGATGATGATGGTCCCGATGAAGATCTTGATGAGGATGGGTTGACGGTTAAGGAAGCCAAAAGAGCAGACATTTTCAAGAAGGTAACTGGACGGGATATTCGGATACCATTGTTCCGAGATGTTAGTATTGCGGATGGGGCCGTGGTTGATGGTAGCAAGAGTTTACTTCTTGGAGCTAGGCCAATTTCCAAGAGGTATGTGGATCGCAGGATGAATGTGATAGCTAAAGGGCTCACGTTCGATACCTTCTGGGAATTTGTAACATCCCAAGAGTAACACCTAGCTCCTTTTTACCTTTTTTTGCATTGTTGTCATGTCATCATGTTGCACTCATGCATATCACTACCTTTGACTTTTATAAAATTGCATTTGGTTTTGGTTTTGTTTTTCGTTTGCTTGCTTGGTCTTCTTCTACGTCTCTCTTGGTTCATCCTCTCCCTCTTGTGATGTTCCAAGGAAAAGCTAACATGCCAACCTTCCACCACTTGACCTATATTTCAAATAGGTCATGCCATATGGTTACTATAAGAACCCCCCTCATCCTTTCTATTTTGCAATGCCAATAATAAGATCTTGAGATGACTTTACTTCTCAAGTGGTGGAACCATTATGGTTTTGCCAAATGTATTTGAATACCAACTATTTTGCTTCCTACTAAAATCTATATTGTTCCTTCTACTTCTTTTCTTATTTTAATCTCAACCACCATAGTTGGTGTACAATGTTGAGCTTCTCTGAATTCAAGTTCCTATTCAAATATTCAAACTATTACTCTTCTCCAATTTTCGTAAAGTGTTTTGAAAAGAGAAAGAAAATAAAAAACAGAAATAAATAAAAAGAAAGCCTAAATCTAACCTAACGTAGCAGCCACCTAACCTAACCTAGCCCATCTATACTAACCCGATCAAACCACCAATTCTAGCCCAACCCAGTTTTTCACGTGGAGAGAACCTCCATATACTTCTTCTTCCTTCGTACGATCACCTCCATCACCGTATGATCCTCTCCCCCTTCCACTACCTCACATGCCGGTATTGCCGGCACTTTTCTTGCCGGCACATTGCAGATATGCCACTAAAGCTACTGTTTAGCGGCACTTTTTGATTAGTGCCTTAAATTACCATCTAATTATTGGCATTTTTTAGATAGTGCCACTAATATTAGATTATTATTGGCATTTTACTAAAGTGTCGGTATATTTTTTTGTGGCAGTTTTAGAAAAGTGCCTGCAATGTTTCTTATTTGGCATTTTACCAAAGTGCTGGTATTTTTCACGGCAGTTTTTCAAAAGTGCCTGCAATGTTGCTTATTACTGGCATTTGGAAAAAAGTGCCGGCATTTCCCCCCACCCCGCAGTTATTTTTTGAAGGGTCTAAATGCAAAATTTACGCCCTTCCTCTGCGGAACGAGCCGCCTCTCCCCATCCCCCTCCCTTTCCTGCGCCACCAGCGCCGCCGATTCGAGCCCGATCTCGCCGCCCGCCATGGATTTTTCCCAAGCGAGTTGCTCCACATGGTAAGTAGGGATCAGATACGATCTCCCCCCAAGCTTCCGCCCCTTCCTTAATCGCTCCGTCGCCACGCATGCGGCCGCGGCCGACCTCGCCGCCGCCGTCGTCCTCCGCACGGATCTCCCTTCCCGGCCATAAATCTCTCCCCATGGCGTCCTACAACCCCAGCCCCAGCTACCCAGCTCCCTCAGCCCCGCCGCTCTACCCGACGCTCGCCATGGCGGACCTCGCGCCCGTCGAGATCCCCTCCTCCCCGGGCACGCCCAACTCCCCCACCGCTCCCCCGCGCTCCGAGGACATCCTCCTCCTCATCCCCGCCACCCAGCTCCACCTCATCGACCCGCACCGCAGCCACCCGCTCGCCGCGGGGGACCTCACTCTCTTCCGCATCCGGGCCGGCTCCACCTCCCTCGCCGCCATCGCGCAGCTCGACCCCGTCCAATTCCCTCTAACCCGCGACATGGCCGCCGTGAAGTCGACCCCTGCCACTACTCCTTCTCCCTGACCGTCCCCGCCTCCGCCGACGACTCGGCGCCCGGCCCGCTCCACTACGGCCTCACGCTCCCGCACCCCGACCCGCGCCTCGACGGCGTGCTCGCGGCCTGCACCAGCTTCTCCGCCCACTCCGTGGCCGGCAGCGAGGGGCTCGCCGGCGAGGTCGAGGCCGCCGCGTACTGGACCGCCGTCGCGCCCAACGTCGAGGAGTACGGCGGTGCGGTCGTCATGGCCATCTCCTCGGGTGCCGAGGGCCTCGCCAAGGGGATCATCTGGTGTGGGGTCATGACGGTGGAGAGGCTCCACTGGGGGAACGAGGTCCTCAGGAAGAGGATCCAGCCTGGGGACACTGACGCCGAGGTCACCCCCGAGATGCTGAAGCGAATCAAAAGGTATTGCTGACTTCCTCACTTCTTGTAGTGCCATTATGGGTATATCAGTGGTCTGTAGTGTCATTTCAGTTGAGTTAGTAAAACTTATGATGATTAGGGGCAATATATGCAAATTATCCATGTAATCATGCTGGCAATTACATGTATTTTACTAGTCTTGTTGTCTGGCTTCCCTGTTCCTTGGTTTCATATTTATGTCATGTATAGGAAGAACTCCAAGCATTCGTGTACAAATGCCCTGGGATTGTAGATAGTTTGCAATTTATGAGCTTCTCGACTGGAGTAACTTAAACTGAGGGATATTTTTTGTAACCACGAAATTGTTCTTTTTGAGAACTTTATTATTTTATTACGAAGTACATTATGCTTAACATAATCGTAAGCAGGTAATATTCACTCTAGCATAAGGATGCATTATATATTGTACAAGGAGTTTGACCCTGTGCCGGTACAGTCACACTTGTTGATTAGTGATCTCACCGGATGTTTTAGGTAACTTGTGCTTCCTTGCTTAAACTGATTGTGTTGTCTCATTTTGGTATTTCTTATATTTGCTGGCAGGGCTAAGAAGGTCACAAAAATGTCTGAGAAAGTGGCAACCGGAATACTGTCGGGAGTCGTGAAGGTTACTGGCCATTTTACAAGCTCAATAGCTAACTCAAAAGCTGGAAAGAAGTTTTTCAGCCTACTGCCTGGAGAGATTGTTCCGCGCTGCTGCTCCCCCGAGCCCTCCGACGACGCCCACCTACCCATCCCGTGCTGTATGACCGCCATGTGGGTACCGTTTCTGTCACGTTCGTTGTCTTTGTGTAACTAGTTACTGCACACAGAGCTGGCACTATTTCCTTCAACTACCACTTCTGACAGCCATGAGCTGTGGTCTTTTGGGTCAAAGTAGTTGGTGCATTTCTTGACATGCTGTTATTTTCTGATTACTGATCAGTATTACCTGTTCCTTGGCAGTTCTGCAGGTCATGTTAGAGTTTGCTTACAGTATGCGTTGTAGCAATATATTTTAGATCAACCGAACTGTATATAAACATGAAGTTCATGCAACATTGTTTTTTATTAAGTGGCTTGTACTGGTATACAAAGAGCAATAAAGATAGCATGAGTTCAAGCATTACATTCTATTGTACTGTCTTTATGCCTTCATTCCTAGCATATTTATTTGACTCAAAATGCATTAGCTTCTTCTGGTTGCATCTTGGTATGTGAGTATGTGACTGTTTTCTTCTTTCTCCAGTCATATCTCTATCAGATACTCCGCGGCGTTGCTTACTGTCATTCTCATAGAGTTCTTCATCGAGATTTGAAACCTCAGAATTTATTGGTAGATCGGCGTACTAACGCACTGAAGCTTGCAGACTTTGGTTTAGCCAGGGCTTTTGGAATCCCTGTTCATACATTTACTCAAGAGGTATTTTTCTTCTATTACTCGTTTACAAGCGCATTGAGAACTGTTCCAGTACAACGTCGCCTTTTGGCAGGATCTTAGTATACAATTTTGCATCTTAGTATGTACTACATATGATTTTGCATCTAAACAAGCTCATTGTTCTTGTATCAAACAACACCATGGCACATCAACTCACAAGGCATGTCTATGGGAAGTATTTTTCAGGTAGTAACATTATGGTACAGAGCTCCAGAAATTCTTGGAGCGAGGCAATATTCCACACCAGTTGATGTGTGATCAGTGGGCTGCATCTTTGCAGAAATGGTGAAGCAGAAGCCACTGTTTCCAGGCGATTCTGAGATTGATGAATTATTTAAGATATTCAGGTTCGATTCTCTCCCCGAACCATTCTAGTTCACCATCAAATTCGAATTTCAGCAACAACAGAAACATGTTAGTGCTCAGAGTACTAGATGTACTTCATTATCTAGGTTCAGATTCTTAGGAGAAGAGTGAGAGCCCAAGGAACCATGAGTTTGGCCAAATGTCTGAATTAGTTGATGCACCTTTGTTTAAGAGTAATAGTACAGTGCTTAACATCTGAACTTTGTGGTTCCTAACAAAGCCGGTAGGACTTTTTTTAGCGAGTTTATCAAACTAATTCCACATTATTTATGGCTGGAGTTACTTTCTACTTTTTTTTCAGCTTATCAGTCACCTCACCTTTTTTGCCTTATTGCTCAAAAACCAAGCATATGAAGCCATTTTTAATGCAGACAAATACTCCCTCCGTTCTCTTTTATAAGACGTTTTATCTCTTTTATAGATTCGCTCACTTTAGTTTGTACCTAGTCTATTTTTAATGTGTAGGTTTTGGTTCATATCTAGTCCACTTTAAAATATCTTAAGTGTCTTATATTAATGAATAGAGGGAGTAGGTAACAGTGAAACAGAGATACTGTTTCGGCGTTAATATAACATATTCACACTAAAAAGTTTAAACTGTCAAATTGTTTCTTTATTTCTGTATGCGTCTTATCTATACCCAAATTTTCAAAATAGAAGTATTTGCCTCTTTCCCAGTTTCAAATTATATATGATAGCCCTGGTGATAATGTATATAAGATTATAAGGTGCCCCCATATTCGAAATTGGAGCTTTGTAATCTTTGACTATCAATCTTTCCGACAACTTATATGACTGTTGACAGTAAAGTGGCACTAATGTCTCAAACTTGAAAGTAGCTTATATGTTCGTACTGTTTTAGTTATGTGGTGAAATATGGTGAAACAAACTAATGGTAAACACACTGTTTTAGAGACCATGCCAAACAAACCATGCTAATTACTGATTGCACCGTTTCCTAATTTGCTTAAAATATGGAAACAAACTTAGGATGATATGTGGGGCTGGGGGAAGTGGTATTTCCTTGTCATATTCCTGGTTCTGCTTTATCCAAGTATTCTGCTGTATTTGTTTATGCTAGTATCAACATTATACCATTATTATGTCCTACTATTTGGGTGGAGATTTTTTGGCTCTTGGCCTCGAGTGACCTACTATTTGGACATTTATGAGTTTCAAAAGACATTTTCCGCTACTGTTTGTGCTACATTATATTCCGTGTTGCTATTGTTTACTCCGATTCAGGCACTAGGAATGAATATTGCATTCATTCGAGCATAATAGTTCACCATGTTACCCTTCCTGTCCTACTTTTATGTTAGAGTTATCTCAACAGTATATTTCGTTTACAACCCTTCGTGTTGCTATTTTGCTTATTTTATTCTCTTCTGTGATATTAAGGTGTATAGTTGACAGCAACCCACAGTGGTGTTGCACATATATTCTTGAGGCATCCGGTCCCTTATTTGTGGAAATTGGGTAGTCTTTTATTGAACAAATCAAAGGTAGGATGTCTTACTTAAAACTGAACTCCAATATTATGATGCATGGTATTTTGATCGAGACCTACAGTAAATAGTCTTTGAGAATTATTATCATGAACATTGGCTGCCTAAAATATGGTCTTAGTTTGACCTCGCTTCTGAAGAGTTTTTGATATACGATCTCTGAAAAGCATTCGAGTATCCATCTACTGCTTCTCCAGTCTTCATAGTTTGTTGGGCCTATTTTGATGATTTGTGCGGTAGGATATCCTGGGATTGGTGTGGTAGCAAAGAATTTCAGTTGATTGCCTTTGCTTTGAAAGAGCATGAAAGGAATGCTTTTTTCTTCATCTATATGTTTGTGTTGCGTCTCATCTAGATGCTACTCATGCATAATTATTTGAATCTGGTTCATGTTTATTTTGTGGTTGTAGTTCTTAACTATTGAAAAACTTTGTTGGTATTTTGTGGTATGCCTTTGGCATGCTCTCGATTTTTTTTTTGTTCCATGATACTTTCTGAGGTATGTTTCTGTTTGCTTCTGGTAACTGTCCTTTTATCTTCAGGTCTGTACTTCTAAAATGATATTGAGTGACCGAGGTTGATTTCGAAGATTATGTCTCCAGGCCCGGATAAAATCAGCATGTTATGTGAGTGTCTGGATATGTTTGATTGAAGATTTTGTAAGTTAGATTGTCTGGATATGTCATTGTGTCTTGCAACGATGAGATCATGTTGAGATTTGCCTTTATAGTGTACTGCTGGATATATTGGTTGCAGACCATGTTCAGATTTGTCTTTATAGTGTACTATTGCATATGTTGGATTTGCAGAACATGTTCAGATTTGCCTTTATTTGTGCTGCTGGAACATGTTGCTTGCAGAACATGTTGGTACTTGCCATTGCAGTGTATTATTTGTTGCAGAACATGTTGTAATATGCTGGAACATATTGCTTGCATAATTGTCATTAGTTGGAAACTGTTTGCTGCAGAAATGTGCCTCTAGGTCCATTTGGAAGCACTAGATTCTGCCTTGAATTCTATTTGCTGGCATTTATAAAAATGCCTTGGTTACAAATTCCTGGCACTTTTTAAAGTGCCTGAAAAGGAAATAGTGGCAGATTCAAAAATAGCCTGCATTTGTATTTGCTGGCACTTTAATTATGTGCCAACAAAATTCTATGGCGGCACATCAGAAAATGCCAGAAAAAGATTTAGTGGCACTTTTTTAGATGCCAGTAATAGGAATGCCGACATTTCAGAATAAGATTTGGCGGCACATTTTTAGATGCCAGTAATAGAAATGCTGGCACTTTTACAGATGCCAGGAATATTTTTAGCGGCATTTTTGGAAAAGTGCCGGCAAAAGTTTTCTACGACATTAGTAAATGCAGCACTTTTTTTTATGCCTTGAAAAATCTTTGCCGACACTTTTGATGCCTTTGCCGGCACTTTTTAATGCCTGCAGTCCAGGTACGTGGTGTAGTGTTCGTGGATGCTTGCCACCCGCCTCCTTTCCTCTTTAGACGCCATGAGAGCTCCCCAGAACCCTAGCTCGCTTCTTCCCTCGTCCACGTCGCCACTCTCCATCCTTCCCGCTCGTTTTCTTCTCCGACGTCTTCTTCCCGAAGCGTCGCCGTCGACCGTGTCGTCGCCTCCGTATCGCCGCCGCTTAATCACATCTCCGACAACCTCACAGTGAGCACGCACACCTCCGCCGTCTCTTTTCTGCACCTGCACGAGTCTGTAGCCGTAGTACGGTAGGGCTTGAACGCCATCGTCGGCCGTACTGCACCGACCATCTCAGCATGAGCTTCTAGCTCCATTCGATGCACAACACCGTGGGTGTCATCCCTGGTTTTTGTTTCGCTCAAAACGATATAGAGACGCGACGCCACCGTCGACGCAAGATCGTGCCGTGAGCAGATCAGCTGCTGATCGTTCACCTTGTTGGGGCTGCACCTCGCAGCCCCCTCTCTCTTCTTCTTCTACCTCTCGACTCTCTCTTACTCTCATGAACACACACACAAGAAAGATCATGTTTACTCAAGAAAGAAGACACACGCACACACACCTTGGAGAAATAATCCATGGTGTACGAGAGAGGCTACATCTTTTCTCTTCATCCGCTAGTCCGTCACGGGCCTCACAAGTCACAACCATTTTTCCATTCACTTGAAGGGGTATATGTACATGGACTAAACACTCCACCTGCACGCACCACTCACTCCACTAACTAGGCCTATTCTCATGGCCACTAACTCACTTCTAGAATTACTCCAGAACTAACATGACCTGGACCTCTTCTTCCTACAATCACTCTAAGAGCCAACGACCAGGCTAACATGCGCATGGACAAAACTAGATAGAAAACAACTCCACGCTGCTTTTCTTTTTCTAAACAGAAGGCCTCATGGCCCGGCTTTATATATAAAGCCCTCATGGCAACAGTCAACAATACAACGAACCAGTCTGATACACAAACTGAACGCACACCCATAGGAACACAAAGTTCAGAGACCTCATAGTCCACAACCAACAGACTTAAGACGATACAAAGAACAAGACACAGTAGTAGCAATAGAAGCCACTAGGCGACCGTCGCATCCTGTCCCTCCCTTCTTGTCCTTGCATGGAGTCGCCTAACCCCATCCCACTAGGCGACCACGCTGCTTTTCTCCTTATGTGTTGAGAAGATTAATTGGCTAACACACCTCATCACCGCCGCGGTAGCCTCTTTCTCCGGCGTCTCACCGGCAACACAGACCCCTCCAGGACGAGCCGATGGTACCATTCGAAGCGCGCCACTGCGTAGATCATCGAGGTGTTTTGTTTCGCTCAAAAATATGCCCAGATTCGTCGCGGCTATCGCTTTAAAATCCGTGCAATTCGTTGTCTACAGAAAAACAGCTGCTGTCAAAGATTTCAGTTTCAGTGTCAAAAATTCAGTTGACGCAATCACTACAATTTGTCTGTAACCTGATTTTGGACAAGTCCGATCGACTAACACGCTGGTTATATCCCTAGCCAAGTAAAGGCACCACTTTTTATCCCATTCCAGAAGCCTCTAAAATCCTGCTCCTTTTTGTTAAATTGCTCACAGTACCTTTTTGGTTTGATTTAAAAACCAACGTTAAAAATTTCAAATCTTACAAACTTGATATCCTGTAATACCAGAAAAACCTAGTCTACATGTTTATAAAATTTGTTTTAACTTTTAAACAATTAAAATTTGACAAGTTTTAATTTGAGTAAATAAAAGTTGCAAACTTGCATAATTCATAACTTTAATTCTATAACTCCAAATTTAGTAAACTTTATATCCAAATGCATTAGAAAAATGTGAGGTTTTCAAATATTAATTTTTCATGCATCATTGGCATCACCTCTGGTTCGAACTAATTAAAATCTGCAACTATAACTAAATGTTATGTGTGGGTGTCTATCATTTCTTGCTATATTTGAACAACCCACTTAATTTTGCTATGTATGAAACCCTTGCACCTCATGCACCATATTACGCATTGCATACTTGTATTGATTTGTGCCTTTACTTTTCTTGTATGTGCTATTTGGTTCTTCTCGAGTAGACACCGATGCTGAGCAGTTCGAGCAGGAGTTCGAGTATCACCCCGAGGAGGATCCCGCTTGTGCCACTACCCCTGAGCCCACCTCCTTCACCTATGTTACAGTTTCTTGCTCTTTGATCTATTGCTA
This sequence comes from Lolium multiflorum, assembly GCA_030979885.1. Lineage (NCBI taxonomy): Eukaryota > Viridiplantae > Streptophyta > Magnoliopsida > Poales > Poaceae > Lolium > Lolium multiflorum. The sequence goes on along the minus strand of JAUUTY010000064.1, from coordinate 132,322 downwards.
TCCCTATGTTGCGATTCTGTTGTGTCACGTGTCTTATTCCACCTGTTACATGAATGCCACAATTTGTTCAGTTAACTTAATTGTGTCATACTCTTTTGGAGAAAATGCTTCTGAACTAATTCAATAGCCGTCTTTGAAGAAATGAACTGAAATATTGTTGTCAATCTCATCTCTCACCGGCCTATCCGTTGTAATTCTCGTTGAATACTTTCTGATTTGATCTTTATAAAACTGTGACTTCACGTTCTACTGAATTCTCATGGAACAGAACAATATTTATATTTAACAGGCATGTTGAACAATATTTCTATTTAACAGGCACGTACAAAGGACAATACATGTAACGAGCACCTAATTTAGATCGGAAAAAATACTCCTGAAGTTCACTTTTGTAAGGCCGGGAAGAAATTTTCCGACAGGCCAAAAAAGCAGTAATGGCCAGTTATAACGGGGGCTCCTATGCATCGCTTTAAGCGAGCAGACAACACCCAATCGCTCAAGGCAACACTTCGTGGGCCAGGCCCATTTACCTCTGCCAGCCTTCGCTCACACGTGTTTCTTTAGTCGCTAATCCATCTGTATACAATGCGCTCCGCTTTCTTCCGTTTTCTATTTTGACAAATATTCAGATTCTAAAATAATTTTAAATCAAACAAAATTCAAATTTGAACAAAAATAATATTAAATCAAACAAAATTTAAATTTGAACAAAAATTAAATTTGAACAACTAATTTTAAATCGATAAAAACTTAAATTTGAACAAATAATTTTAAATCGAACAAAATTTAAATTTGAACAAATTTTGAATTTAAACAAATTTCAAATCAGTAAAACCAAAAAGAAACCAACAAAAACGAAATACCTGAGAACTCCCGAAAAAATCGGAAAATAAAAGAAAAGCCCGCGCGTACCAGGCGCTAATGGGCCAGCCCAGCCTGTCCGTCGCTTGAGCGGGAGCGAATCGCTCCCGCAATAAGCGGCGAATTGGGATGGCCAGTTATAACCCTTCGAATCGATTAGTTTGCCCCCGGTGCGATTAGCCAGCGCATCACCGCTCAGATCTCCACGCCTAGTATCTCGTTGGCCAGGATCTCCTCCTCCTCGAGAAAAATGCTTAGTTTCAGTCAAGGAGTAGTTTCAGCGCCCAGTCAAACAGTACGCTGCTGATAAGAAACAACAGGAATTGTATGTGGAGACATGGTTTTCATATCCTTATTAGAAGGGCTAAACCTGAGTAGAACACATTATAGTTCAGCTATCATTATATCCCACAAACCATCATCATTTATGCTCACATTATTACAGTCAGTCATAGTTAGCAATTCATACCGAAACGAAAATAAACATCACAAACAGAGAGAAGTGTTTACCTGGGCGATGTAGCCTTAGGAGCAGTACAACTATCTCCGTCAGTCTATATACCTTCAGCTTGCTTAATAACATGCTTGACTGATGAACCAGAAACTTATAGTGGACCTGCATTGGATAAAGACTGGCCTTCCGCTTGTCGTAGGCCAGCTTCTTGAGGTTGTTCCTTGAAAGAAAAGAGTCCAGTTAAAATGGAGTGAAATGCATTAATTGCCCTGGAAGTTGTTGGCTATGTCTAAAACAATCCTCAAACTTAAAACTTGTCTTACTTCAATCCTCCAACTTGCTCCTAATGTCTATCTACGGTCCAAAATACACAGACCCACCTTATACCGCTGATGTGGCATGGATTCGGTCCCACAGTGGTGTTCCAAGGTGGCCCACAACAGCACCTAAGATGCCTTACGTGTGGGTCCCACACGTCAATGTGGAAGAAAAAAATAAAAATCAAGCCAAGCGGAAAGATTAGGAATTCACGTCCAGTGATACTACGGACTACGCAAGCGAACCACTATAACCCAATCTGCTTTGAAATAGGGACTAAAATATTAATTATTTATTATACCGTGCTAGTTTATGTGGTACTTTTAACGTTCTCAAGTCTTTGAGCAACTGCCAGCCGTTCTTTTTGAAAAATGCCTATGAACTAGAACAACTAGCTAGAATATAAATGACTTCCCAAACATACGTCTACTTGTTCTCGGTAGCGTATAAACTAGGATTTTGCAATTGGATTGGGTGTTTCGCCGTACAATACATCGGGAAATCCAACTCGACTCACGGGTGCATATGAACTCGTTGTGTGAAAATACATTTTAGAGTATCAAAAATTTATAAAATAGAATTTTACATGTATATCTAGACATTCTATATTCGCACACAAGTTTTCGGGAAAAAAATATTTTTTGTGTCTCGTGTAAATAAGATAAATTTTGATGCTCCAACACGACTACGTAACTTATTAGTAGAGATATATTAATAAGATGAATACTTGTGAAGATCCTGTACCGATGGAATCTGTGTAGTGAATGGTTGACTTTTACCTTTAAACTAGAACATGGATGCGCGCGTTGCGGCGCCCGCCCATCTGATTTAGAATAGAAAAAATAACTATGTTGGAAATCGACTAAATCATCACCATAATTCCATAACAATGGAGTAGTGTAGAGTGTAGTAAATTTTATTGCTAATTCTGAATTAACTCATGATAAAGTAATAAATATAATTTTATGGATACAACGCTACAAATATGTTTTTTCCTTCAGCAGCTTGTCAATATTACAACTGCTTGCAACATTTCATTACCAAGATTTTTTTAGATTTGATAAACAAACTCCGAATGACAAATCAATATATAGCTTCTGCCAAAAGGTTAATCTGTAACCTCTCCGAAATAAAAAAAAAAAAAAGTCCCCACGAGCCAAATGTTCTCAAGGCTAGGCTAGGCTTAGATCGAATTGAAAGTGGCTGTGAAACTATATATAGACCATGTAGAGGTATCCAAATCAATCTGGAACTTGAAATAAGAGCGAAGATTCTGCTCAAACTGTTATCTCCCACCCTTTTTTTTTTGACGAAATGGATAATCCAGAGGATCAGGACCGCTCGATGTACATGTACGTTACAAACTGATCCACTGATCCTGCCATGGTCTTTTTCTACATCCACATGTGAGCAAGAACTTGGGATATGCATTTTCTTTTGCATCTGGACAAATTGTGCCATATCCTGTGTATAAATGTTCATTAGCACAATATGTCAAAAATCATTATATGTTAGTGCATATTCTTCTAGGTAGTTATATTACTATTAATTATTTTTGTTGCACTATGCTTATGATTAGCTAGGATTACAAACAAATTGGTCATAGTATAGACTCAAGACGACAGGAGTTTCATAACAAGCAAATAGTGTGCCCAGCTTATAGAACAATTCCATCAAGGTAAGATCAGTTCTCTGTTGATGTTGATTTTTTCAGTACCAGCTCAATGATTGTCACTAAGCTGTTCTGGTGAGAACAAAGATTTGTTATTAAACAGACTCCTTTATACTCAACATTTCCAATAAACAAGGAACTTAGTTGAAGTATCCATAGTAATTCTGATATAAGACCTGGGAAATAATTCCATCAGGCTAGCCAGAAGACAATGTTAGTGCTGTCAGCTCTCAAGAAGAATCATCCGTCTAAATGCATATACCGTTTAAACATGCAGCTCTGATGTCAATCACCATATGCTGACTTAAAGCCCCCAAACGGCAAGCTATGCACCAGAGTCGAAACATGTAACATACATGTGAAAGTTCAAAGCACATAGCAGGTTGAAATTCAATCAACATTAGAGGTTAGATGTTACACATTTCTCACTATATCGGATATTACTTACTTTAACTGAATGAACAATACTTAACTTCAAAATACCCTAGCCATCACAATTTCATGTACGCTTAAAACTTTATGGTTTCCTGGTCCAGTGTTGTCATATATACATGTAGTACCTTATAAGAAGCAACAAGAACGAGAAGTCTCGTTTGAGCATAACATATATGCTTCCAGTCAGTCACTACTACTTGGGGCATGGACAACGAAACGTATTCTAGTAATGATTACACTATTAGTGTTTGAAACTATCATGTACTCCAAATAACAGTAATTGGAATGCTAAAACATCAGTACTATAAGGACAATAAGATAATATAGAACACACCATATCACGCGAGATTATAGTTCAACAACCTAAGATATCCACCAAATGGATGGGTAATCATATATACTCACACCTGATATAATTTTTTTCCTGGGATCTCAAATGCCATTTGGATTCGAAAGCAAACCTGATAGAGATTCATCTAAAAGGTTAGATACCCCAAAGCCAGCAAGAAGGGTTAAGTAATAAATATCATGAACACTCAGAGAATCAAAATCACCATCACATGAGATATGCAGAATACTGAATACACTTCAGTTCAGACCAATCTTCTATTTGTCGATGGCAAGAACCTCCCAGACACCTTTCTCACAGAAGCTGATAGTGCTGGCTTAAGGTTCAGAATGATAAACCATTGTTTCTTGGCACTCACCTAATGTTGTTGACATCAAGATTATGCAAATTATATTATAAAGTCCCTAGAAATACTTCAAATATCATTGAAAAGGCAAGGTAGTTAGACAGCCTATTAGTGAGATGGTTTTCGCTAATGACTTATCTACACAAGTCAAGAACGAAACTCCTGAATAAGATGTGTTGTAGGAGCATGAAACACATTAATTAAACACTAAAAAATAAATCTGGTTCAATCATAAGGGACCGAATGGCATGCAATGTTCCTTATACTAGGTGATACCCCGCGCGTTGCTGCGAGAACTGATAGAAATTTATATGAATGTATTTGTTATATAAATAGTGTTGGTATTTGTTTTATATATAACTTTAGAAAAATGGATACAAATGAAGTAAGAAACCAAATGTGTCAATGTGAGAACCCAAAAAGGAAAAAGTTCTTATTGATTCTATTGGACAATTAGTAAATGGCAGAGTTATTGAGAGTTTTTTGTGCGGGTGCCTTCTTCTTCGATGAAAATTTGGACATGGGGGGCTCCTTTCTTCATGCAATCAACGATGTATTTGGCAGGCTTGAATGGATGATCCTCATGAAGCTTTGTGGTGCCTTTGAAAGTAAAATACGTCAGTGATTTTTCAGTATTCTGCATGTCTGCAATAGCTTCCATGTACTTTTTGTGAGCTTCTCTAGATGAATGAAGAAAAGAGGGGGGTAGAGTTTTTTTTGTTCCATCAGATTGAATCCTGCAAAAAAATAATTCCGTGATGTTAAATATAAGGCAAGTATGTGAATGTGGAAAGACAAATAAATTTGATGAAGTGGCCGTACGTGCTGCCTTCTTGCGGATTGTCCATGTAAGACAACAGTCTGTGCAGAAAGAGATGGTGAACTTGTAGGGAGTATAATGGTTGGGGGGGGGGGGGTATATAAGTGTATCGAAGCCTTGAAAAGTATGAAACCGTAAGAAAGTTTTCAATAATATTGAATTGGGCAATGAATGTGTAGAAACTGACAAAGTAAAGTCACAGACGGTAGTAACAATGTTAAAATATTGTCTTATTTGAAGTAGTTAATGAAGGCATTAACATGGTGCATGCGTGTATGATTTCAGGGAATATTTTTAGGACAACAAAGAGAAGAATAAGGATTTTGAGCAGCGCAAACTTGCAAATGGTGCAAAAGGAACTGAAAGCTGCATTTATTAATAATAATGTCCGTGCGGTTACATGTAGACACAGTCGATACCATAGATATAGTTCGTGATGTTTCACAGTTACAATAGAAGCAGATCTGGGGTGCTGGGGTATTATTAATCAAAGTAACAATCGGTTCTTGTTGTAGGTCGTGAAGCTGCTAATTAGTCCATCGCAAATTGTGATATCTTCTGCATCACTGTAAAAAGTAGCATGGTAAAAATATAAGTAACAGGTAAGAAAAAACTGAATAGTGGAATGAAATTATAACTTAATTTCATGTTATTCACATAGAGTACCTATGGAATATCTTCTGCAGGTTTGGTTTACTTTTGCTGTTCACAATTGTTTGCCTTAGTGTCATTGTCTGCATTTATTCTTAAAGAGAATATGAACAGTTATAAAAATTTGTGAAAGAGAACTTTTATTGGCGAGAATATTTTATTGAGATCGTGGGAATTAATACATACTCTTGCTTCTGTCTTTTGATAGTAGTACTATCTATGTCTGCTGATCTGCAATAGGGTACTTGCCAGCAGATTCGGTATTCATTCCTTTTCCAACGGAAAACTTCTCTTCAAGACGTAATCTACAGGGTACTTGCCAGCAGATTCGGTATTCATTCCTATATAGAATATCCTTTCTTTACCAATGGCATTATCAAGGGTAACCACATGATCCGCAGCATCAATCTTCATATTCATACTAACTTGTTCAGCCGGACGCTCAACTAATTCTTGAGCTACTTTAGAGAAAGCAACTGCATCCAAATTTCCTGAGCTATCTGATATTGTAAGGGGAAGTTTGTACCTAAAGCGTGAAATAGTTGTTATGTTCATGAAGAACATATAATATTTATTTGATAAGGATTAGATTTTGAGGAAGCTATATGGTACATTGGGCACGGATTTGGAAATTGGCAGGTACATGTTGCAGTATCGGTCATGTTGTTGTATCCTTTTCCACAATGCTTGCATGCTTTGTAATACCACTTGACTGATGGTATTATTGATGTTACTTTGGCAATTGTACAGAGTGTTGCTCCTCCCTTATGAAACGAAGAAGGTTGTAGCATTAGTTAATGCGGAGTTAGGAACATTGAAGCAATCTCTTAAAGTATTAACCTGAAATGATGAATTCGGCTGAGCAGATATTTGTCCAATGGTGTATAGTTTTCCTGCTGCTTCAAGCGGAGACTGCTGTGTGACCTGAGGGAGATGCTTTTCTAGAGTTGGATATTTCCATTTGTAGCTTCAAAAAATTACATTTCCAATATTAGTATCTTGACGCATGGAATAGAAAATTTATGGGATTTATGGGAGAATACCACAGAGGGAGAGAGAGAGAGAGAACCTGCTGCTGTACTTTTTAACTTCAGGTAGATTGAGATCAAGATAAATTTTAGTTGCAGAACTTGAGGATCCTTGTATCATTCCTACAAGCATAAGTGGTTATTTTGATGTTTAAAGTATAATGTTATTCTTTTATCTAAGGAAAATTGGCCGATAAGTCACCTGTATACTTCTGTAATGTTGCAGTTATACCAGCGAAAATTGCAATCACAATTCCTTCTTTAGATTTTTGAAGTACTGCATTCTCGTCAAATGATTCTCCATGTTCCCCCCATAGAACTAATTCCTGTGTCTGTTCACTGGAAAAGAAAAGAATGTGTACTTTCGCAGACAAAGGTGAAATTGCGGTAGAAACAATAAGTGACAATTGCAGGAGGGAAAACATACTCTAGGTTACGAATTTTGATCTTTCGAAGTTTCTTCTGAGACATTGGGCTAGCATAGTCGTATGGTCCAACATCACTGATAACTCCAATTATATCTAAAAGGAACAATTATGTATAAAAAAGTTAACAATCATTAAAGGATGATGGTAGTAGACAAATAAAGAAAGGACATTTTACCTAGGAGAGGCTTTGAGTCAATTGCTTTTGCTGGTAACTGATCAAATGGACAAAAGTCAAAGGAAAGCGCTGGAATATTTTCTCCTCTTGAATGTAGTGGGTGGACCTTTGTGTCATGTTTGAATTGCAGCAAATATTTCTGATGGTGATAGACATATGGTTTGCTTCTGATGTCAATAGCTGCAATATCCGAAATAATGTAGACAGATCCTTCAGCAATCAAATGGCGAAACTGTTTTTCAAACCTTTTTGGTACACTTATTTGTACCATGTTTCCCTGCACATTGTTAGAAGCATTAAATAGTATATGTAAAATTGTAATAGTTTTGGGGAAAACATGCTTATTCATAATTTGCAAAAGAAAAAATTGGGATGTACGTACATCTTCATCTAAAATAATGCCATCAATGCTGATCAAACCACCCCCATATCTACTATTCATGTTTATAGCATCCCATAGTCTTATCAGGCGTGCTAAGACCTTGCAGTTTTGTTGTCCTACAGTTATGCTTTTTAAACTTCTAGTTGACTCCATAGGTGAGATATTCCTGAACCAAGAAAAAGGAAAAAATCAGGTAAAAATACTAATTGCAATGTGCGTAGAACATATTTTGAAAGGACAGAACGTACACTCAAATGAAGAATATACCTTTTAATTTTAGCTTATGTTCATATTAAGTTGACTGAGTACTTCAGCATATACTACATTATGTGTGCAATGCTCATAAGATGTTGGACTGTTTTCGACCAAAACCCGTAATCCCTCTGGTGATGTAACTCTAGAAAATGCAACATACAGTTGGCCATGGGAGAAGACAGGAGATGGTAAATAGACACCAACTCGGTTTAGCGTTTGTCCTTGACTTTTGTTTATTGTCATAGCATATGAAACACGAACAGGAAACTGGCGACGCCTCAATTTAAAAGGCCACTTAGACTGAGTTGATGTTGTGACAATGCGAGGAATATACACTTTTGAACCTATAGCTTTTCCTGTTATAATTTCTCCTTCTATGACACGACCAGTCAGTTGTGTGACCATAAGCCTAGTACCATTACATAGGCCCCTAGATGGATCGAGATTGCGCAGTAACATGATAGGAACACCAATTTTCAAATGGAGCACGTGGTCAGGAAGCCCAGGTATCTTTACAGTATTTAGAAACTCAGTTGGGTATAAAGCTTCTAGAGTAGAAAGATTACGACAACTGTCATCGATTGAATCCGAGCTATAATATGACATCTCACTTGTATTGAGCTGAGCAATCATTCTGTCATTTATTTTAGTAACATCATCATTTGTGGGTGCAAGTATTGCACGATCACACAAATACGATGTAATGTCAGCCGTCTCACAACCTTTGTCGTAAACAAAAGAGACCAACCCATCTATATTCCTAGAATCTGGACAGAGGAGGAGATACTGTGGGATCTCTATGAATATATTGTTGGGTTGATTTGGAATAGGCACAAAAGGCTCAGTTCCGTTTCCAACTCGTAAAAGCCAATCAGCAAAACTGCTTAATGTTTCCTTGTCAGAGATGGAGAGGCTGCTTGATTTCAGCCTCATATTTTCAGTCAATTGTAGAAGTGTGCACTTGTTCCACAAATAAGAGTTAACAATGCAAGATGTCAGAATCTGTTGCTTTGTTGCATGTTTTATGACTGGTAGTGTTTGTCTAAAATCGCCACCAAGGACAACAGTGATACCTCCAAATTGCATCTGTTCTGCATTGGGTCGCTTATCAGACATTATATCTCTAAGAGTGCGGTCCAAGGCCTCAAAACAATATTTATGATTTACTGGCGCTTCATCCCAAATAATAAGAGATGTGTTTTGAATAAGTTCTGCCAAGTGTGTATTTTTCTTTATACTGCACATTGAGTTCTGAGAAATCTCCAAAGGAATTTTAAAACGTGAATGAGGTGTTCGACCTCCGGGGAGCAATAGGGAAGCAATTCCTGATGATGCTACTGCCAACGCAATTTTCCCTTGGCTTCGGATAGAAGAAAGCAAAGTAGTCCATAGAAAAGTTTTCCCAGTTCCTCCGTACCCATAAACAAAGAACGTTCTACCTTCATTACTGATGGCAGAATTATAGATAGCATCATAAACCTTCCTCTGGTTTTCATTTAGTCTTAAAATATTTTCATTCAGAGTGGATGTCATTTCAGGAATACTATATGTAAGCTCATCTAACAGAAGTCTATTTTGTGCAGAAACATTCCCTATATCATCTGGTAGAGGCAAACCGAAATGGGATAAGCAATACCCAGAATCTCTTAGCAATTTATCAAGCTCATTGAGAAGAGAAGAGCTGACATATGAATGCAATGATGAAATGCTCGACTGGGCAGAAGTACTACGATTCAAACGGTGTGTTATATCTTCAGACATTTTGGATGCATGTTGTTCATAAAGTTTGATAGGGTTTGTTACGTTGCAAAAGAGCAACAGAGTAACAAAAAGCTGACGTAGTTGGAATGGTAATGCCCACTGAGCTGCATCTTTTAAAGCATTAGACCATTCTTGATCATCACCTAGGAGACCTAAAGCTTCACATGCAGAGCGAAATGTAGGATATTCTTGGCCTGATATAGTCCGTATTTCAGAGAAGGAGGTTGGGCCTTTAATAATGTGGAGCAACATACGCAGATAGTAAGTTTCTCCCTGTGAAGGGTTGACATGAGCAATCCGGCCAATTTTCTTCTGAGATCCTCGTCGATAATACCAGTATTTAACTTGTGGGTGCCATGTCCAATATTCTGGAAATTCAATGTAAGTGTATTGACGGGCTGCAGGGTGTTTCATATTAGCATCTAACCATGCAGTCAATTTAGTTGTCATATTTCGTGGGTTTTCAATGACTTCTTCCAGATTATCATCCTCGGAATAAATAACATTGTTCTCAAGAGGAAGATGAACAGGAAGCCTTTCTACAGAAGGGTCTGTGTGGTGAAGATCAAATTCCAGCAAACGCCATGCAGCATCATTTGGCGTGACACAACGAACTTCTAAGTAATTATCAATTTCATTTACTATTTCAGCAGATGAATCTGATGTTGAAGAATTAGATTGGAGGCCAACTCGAGCACAATCAAATCCTTTTGTTACATACTTGAACAGATATTTGTGCATGCCATCATGATTAACCTTCTCGACATTTATGTGAGCTTGATATTTGACCACTAAGTCAACATTGTGAGGAACAATAAATCTGTTGTCAATGTCAACTTTGTTTTTGATAGCAGTTATTTTGTTGTTTGGCCGGGCATATTCCGTGAAACCATTCTCCCGTACAATAGTTTGCTCACAGAACTCCTTCGGGTAAAATTTTGTGCACTTCCCTTCTGACATACATGGTGATGAGTTGTTCAAAGGACCACAGGGGCCATGTACCATAAAAGAAGACACAGCATCAAATCCTACTGGATCTTTCCTAGGATCAGGTAATTGAGCAGAAATATATGAATCTATCTTCTGTGCATCTAAAGCGGCTTCTTTGGCCAACCATATAATTATATGAACATGTGGAAGGCCACGCTTCTGAAATTCAATTGTGTAGATAACTGTACGAAAGTAAAATATTTTAAGAGCTAGGTAAACTTTATGTTATGCAGTGGGAGTATGGCTAAGGAAATAATGATTACCTGCGTTTATGGGTCCAAAGAATTCCCTCTTTTTAATATCATCCATTAGAATGTTATTAAGCTTCATTTTGAATACCCGGTTGACAATATCTGGCCGGTCACATGGTTGCTGTCCTGGAATGGAGGATAAAGCCTCCATAATTTCAGGCCAAGTAGCATTTGATGTAAACGTGACAAACAAATCTGGACAACCATACTTTCTGCAAATAGCGATGGAGTCTTGGTAGTTCTGGTATAAGTAGCGAGGGCCTCCGGTAAATGAGGATGGCAATATAATCCTTTGACCAACAGAAGAGCCAGATGTAATACCTCGCGAAACAGAATTAGCCAAACAACTGTAGGGAGATGATCTATATTTGCGCTGAAAGCTAGGTTTGCGGTAAAAAGCTACACGGAATGTTTCAACACAACAGTAACTATCCACATCATAAGCCTGTTTCAATTTTTTGCCACGCAGTGGAGCATTAAACTGACCTAGCCTATCATGCAACCTGTATGTATAGTACTGTAGCATTGTGACTTTTTGACGCTGGTTAGCTGAACGACTATGTGTTTGACGATACATAAGCTCATCATGAAAACCATTTTCACCATAAGGAAATAATAAAGGATACTGCATGGCCATGAATTTGGGGTGTTTCTCATTGATCCGTTGCAGCTTTGATGAATGGTTTTCGATTATAATGTCTCTTCCCACATCAGTTGACCCTATATCACCAACCACTAATCCTACAACTTCAGATGCGACTGGAGCACTATAGATATCTCCATGGGCATTAGGCTTCCCATATATTCTGATGCGGAAGTGGTCTGAATCATCTCCAGCTAATCTTTGGCTTGCTGTCCTAAATAACTTGACAATGGGATTATGTGTGTTCAACATTTGCATGAGTGACCGAACAATGTCTTCATTAGCCTGGAATGTATTGCGTGAAGATGATGGAGTACATGACGAAGAAGCAACATTAATTCGGTTTGAAATTTCATTTTCAGTGTCAAACATGTATAATTGTGCATATTCTGGTTTCTTGCCCGGTGCTGGTCTCATAGAACCCATGCGGTGGCAGGGTTGGCCACTAATCTTGAAAACATATGGGCCTTTACTGTCATTTATGGAGTCATTAACTTTAGCCCCCATTGAAGTCATTGCAAACATAGCATTGTACTGACGAATATGGTCAAAGAAGTGCTTTGAGATTGTGCTATTCTGGGTGCTAAATAAATCCAAGAGGGGTTGAGGAGGTGGATCATATGGTTCCAGGAAAACTTTCCCCCCTTTGCAACACAAATTATATGTTGGATCTTGAGTATTTCTTTCCCTGCGTAAACGCTCTTCATACCAAAATAGTGCACCACAGTGTTTGCATGAATGGTTGGGACCTCCAAGGTTTAAGGGTTCAAAGATTGTTCCTAGAAGTTGAGCGACAAAATAAGGATTTCTTAAAATAAAACGGATGGCTTTTAAACCTGTAATGCATGAAAAGGTATGCAAAGAAAATCTTACTTTTATGGGTAAAGAAAATATTTTCTGTGTGTGGTTCTGATGTAGATGATTCTTCGTTTAATGGTTGGGGTGTTGACTGTCCTTCTCCAGAGCCAATTGCTTTACGAATACCAAGCAACAAATGATGAATTAATAGGAAGACATCATACCGAAGGACAACGTATTTGAACGAATATAATGTGCCTAACAGACCTCCGTTTCTATTTCTAGGCATGATGCATGTACGCCTGCGACGACTATCGGCAGCAGCATATGGGCTAGGTCGGGGAGTAGGATTAGTTGGTAATGAGGAACGACGTGGTCGCCCACGCCCACGCGGAAGCCCTCGTACATGTGAAGAACTTTCTGCGCTATCCATTACTGTAAATGCAACAAAGCGAGGGGATCGAAACAGATGAAAGCCGGTTGAAACCTGGAATGAACTAAATCATAATTTTTACGTATGTGTAGCATACAGGGGCTTTAACTGGTTGGTGCTTTTATTTTGTGCTCACCCATTGTGAGGAGACATACGTATGGTCCTAAGTTCAGAATATTTCAGAACGTGTACAGTCTACAAACAATTGTAAATGCAAGGCTTTTGTTCAGGCAATGAAAAATATGTATTCCTTTTTGCATTTCTGAAACATGGAAACCCACCAAGAAACTAAGGTCTCTTCATACTGTGAGCGAACTTTGGTAGAAACAATTTCAAGGAAAAAAAGCCTTTGCTGATAGTAGGAAAGCTGAACTGAACTTTCTTCATTAACATATAATTGAACTTGATCGGTAGAGAGTAGGAATATCAGTGTGTGAAGAAAAAAGTAGCAACAAATGAGAAGAGGGCAATAGGACATACCAGTAGTTGCCCTGAACCTAGGATTTTTCGTTACCACACAGCAGCAAGCAGCAGGAAGAAACATGAAAGAAGAGTAGACACCCAGGCAGTATAAAGATTATTGCGCCAGCGCCAACATCTGTAGAACCTGCATTTGCGGGCAAGTTTCCAGAATCTGAGTAAAGTTAAATTTGTGACTAATTAATTAGAAGGACATGATAGGAAAAAGGGAGAAGACAAAGAGCAGTGGCTCACCAAGGGGGCGGAAGTATAAGCGTTGTGACAGATTGGAAGTGAAGATGCAGCTATGTGAAATATATAGGCTGAGATGTAGCAGCACGGACTCCTCGGATTCCTCCATCAGTTACCTGAGGAATTGTTTCTTGCGGGAATCGCGGGGGATAGGAAGAGGAGAGGATGCGGTGGATTGTTCTGGAGATTGAGTCAGAGGTGGAAGACAGACCGGTAGGTTCTTCGATAGATCGATGCGATGCGTTCGTGGGGGAAGATGAGATGCTTCGTGGGAGAAGAGGAATAGCATGGGCTGGGCCTAGGGTGAGTGGAGGGCTGGAGATATGGGCTGCATCAGGCAGGCCGGAAGTAGGTACGTAGCGGAGGCCAGAAAACAAAGGAATCGAGAGGATTCGGCCAGGCGAACGTACAGACGAACGAAGACCAGCGTACAGACGAACGAAGACCAGAGCGTCGGTTTCAGCTTACCTGGCAGTACTGCTGACGTGGATAGGCTGCATGTCAAGAGAATTAGGTAAGTGGGGATGAACTTCTTAGTTATATAGGATATTTAGATAATCAGATATTATTAAGATATTAATATGCTGTCCACTGGTGGATCTATCCCCCCCCCCGGGTTGAATATCATGGCCATATGGACAAGAAATAATCATTTTAGGCATTTTAAGTTGTGCTTTGCCCATGCATCAATATGTTTCTATGTTTGTAACTGAAAGATGCCACTTAAGATAGACAATTGTACCAACCTGTTCTTCTTCCTTGGACATATATATGATGGGCGAGGTGTGTTTCTATGGCTCCTGTACATGATGCAAGTTCCTTCAGAAGACCATCATTATTTGGCATGTACATTTAATACATCAAGTATAGTTGGGTAAGGATGTAGGACTTAAATATCAAGCGATGGAAATTTAAACTGTAATTGTCAACTGAAACGTACGACAAAACAGTTCTACAATATGAACATTTTTGTGGTCTAACACAAAAACCTATTTTTTATGGCAATTAAGGGAAGATAGCATATCAAGGAACCTCCTATATAGTTGAGCAGAAGGAATCACATGGAAGTGTGAATCAAGCTGAGGCCCTTCTAAGCATATGCTGCACAAGTTCACAAAATGTGTCTAAATATGTGTCCAACGAGTATGAAGATCAAGATGGTTCTGTTATATATTCCTATAAAAAGGGACATCTGAGAAAAAAAGAGGAATGTACTATGCATAAATTAACTTGTTGCTTTGCATTGATTTGTGAAAGGGGCAAGAAGGAAGAAGCGGTGGTACCTGAGGAGAAATGTTCTCGTCGCACATCGCAGTACATGATGTTTCACAGCCGAAATATCTGCTCAAAAACATAGGCGGCTCTGTTTCAGGCCTACAGGGGAAAAACGCGTTGTGCGGAGCAGAGGTAGACCCTAGACGGCTAGACGCACGAGATGGTACAGGCAGCTGCTCCGGGTCGAGGAGCTTTGGGCTGGAGCATGTCGAAGAAATCCATTGCCGTCCTCAGCCACCACCATCCGCACTCCTCCCGCTGCAAAACTCCTAGCCGTACTCATCTCATTCTCGACTGCCCTATCGCTCCTCCGCCAGCCGCCGCAAGGACAAGACATAGAGTGCATGTAAGGAACATACCAGAGGAAACAAAGAGGAAGCCCACACGAACGTCGAGGAAGATGCCAAATCGTGCAGCATGCCGCCGCCGCCGTGGCGATGGCCGAAGGGCAAACGACGACTATGCTCGTTTGATGGGAAGAGAGAGAGGGGGAGAAAACAAGCAGCATGAGCGAGGCCTACATACACGGTTTGTCGGCCCAATTCGGCCCGATCGATGACAGGACGCCCAAGTCTGTTCCTGGAGTAGCGGCCCAGAGACGGTGGGCCTACCGTGAGAAGCGGGGTTACGGGGGTAAAGTGTGTGCCGGACGCAGGTGGGAGACCAGGGACGTTCGTTCATGTGATCGGACGGCTGAAAATTCCAAACTGCTGTGGTGGCTCTTAGCTGGATCCATTTTACTGTTAACTAATAAAGGGGCGTCCCTATTTATAACATCAAGCGATCTAATTTTTGTGGCATTCGTGTATGGGATAGTAGGCCGATGCATATGGTCGTGAGTTTGAATACTCTCTGGCTGCTTGAGTTTTTATTTTTTTTCTTCCAACATTGATATGTGGGACCCACACGTGAGGCAGATTAGGTGATGTTTTGGGCCAGCCTGGAATGACACATCAGCAGTATACGCTGGTCTCTGTACTTTGGATCGTAGATGAACATTTGGAGCAAGTTGGGGGACTACGGTAAGGCAAGTACTGAGATTGAGGACTGTTTTAGACATAACCGGTAAGTTTCAGGACTGCTGATGCATTTCACTCGTTAAAATGCGATCATGTTAATCTACTTTATATGCTCTAGAGGGATAAAAGCACCTTTAAAATACTCGGACAGTGCAGTTGTATAACTATATAGGAGAGTTGGTTTCATGAATAAGTTCACTGCATAACTGATGCCTGATGGTGACCAACAATACTGAATAATAAGCAATAAAACAACACCCTTAAGCAAACACTCAAGCAGAAAGTACAGATTTCCAAACGACAGACACAAGTAAGAGGGCAATAGACAGTTACATAACTATAATTGTGCACAGCTAATTGAGAAAAAAGAGGCCTTCACCTTGGTAATATGATATCAGGAGCAATGTGCAGTTTATACAATGGCACTAACAAGAGCATGGGTACTGTCAACGGACATAGTATTTGAAACTTCATGAGGGAAGTGCTGGAGCCATATCTTTGTCAGTCCCTCAATTCTACCCATATTCATGAACTCATGACTTAAAGAATTATTTTTTTGATCAAATTTGACGACTACAATATCCCTTTTCCAGGATGATCGCCTTCCATCTTGTACTTGGTTCAGAGATGATAATAATGATTAACAATGCTACCGATTCCAATCACCCTTTAATGGCTAACTAGCAGTTAACAACTTATGATTTTTTTTATGTTTTCTAAAGAAAACACAAGTGTTCACAGAATTAACTTCTCGATCAATGGTTACCCAGTTCATTGCAGTTGAGCTGGTGCCCTACTTGCGCTTTTTCCAACTGTTCTCCGACTCATCCTCTATCCTACGATATTATTTCGGTACCGAATCTGGACTTGAAAAGTTCGGTTGATTCTTAGTTTGAAAAACAGCAAAGCCAATAGTACAGAGATTCAGACTAACAATGTCGCGCAGGGACAGAGCATGTGAGCAAACACTAGTACTCCAAGTTGTGTTTCAGACTAATAATGTCACAGAGTAGTTGTTTTCTCACGAAATAAAATGGAGAACTGATATTGCGAAAAGGAAAACAAGAAGAAACCAAGTTGTGTTTGCAGAATTAATGGATGGCCCAATCGAGTCTGAAGACATGAAGCAAGAATCATGGGCACCTACAGCTCGCAATGGAAGCCATAGACATGGAGAAGGCGACGCCTCCCATCGACTCCTTCCATTTGACCTTGAATGGAAGGAGTTCGTCGGCCTCCTACCACCTCCTGCACCACCGCTGAGACGACACAGGCGGCGCGCCGCAATGACAGCCAGGAACCACTCCCGGAACCGCGTGCTGGGCTTGGCCGCCTTGGCGAGCGACGAGGACGGCACCGTCGATCTTGGATCCACGCGGAGGCCAAGGGCCAAGGCTGCCGCCGCCGAGACAGTATTGTGGGGATGGCAGAGGGAGGGTGAGGGGACACCAACGAGAAGCAGGTCATCGTCGTTGACGCGCGAGCGGAGAAGACCGCTAAGGGCGACAAGATGCCAAAGAGGACAGGATGGCGCTGGCCGGTGCGGTGATGCGCACGGACCTCCGGGATGTAGTCGGGAATGCGCGGGGGCGGCTGCGTATCGACGATGAACTTCTCGTGTTGGAATAGAAGACGGGGGCGAGCCGGCGAGGAGACGGTGGCGCCGGAGTTGGGAAATGGAGAGAGCGGCGGCGGGAGCTCCCCAGCATGGCGGTACAATGATGCGTGATCGACCGCTAGCAAATCTGGGGCTGGACCAACCTATTGGGCTCGCCTCGTCTACTGGGCCAAGCCCGTCTCTATTTTTTTCTGAGGTGCGAAAATTTTCAGAGGTACGTAACATACCACTCCAGTTTTAGACTGTGGTATGAATTGATTTGGACCATTGGATAGACTGAAACTAATGACCATAATTCATTTAAGGGTATCACAAAAGAACTCTTATTTATACCTTTGTTCCACCTCTTTACTAGCTAGCTCTTCCAACCCTATTCTCTATCCTCCATTGTTGACCTAGAAGAGTTTGTTCCTCCTCTTGATTCCTCCAATATTTGTTGCATCTTTCTGAGGGAAAGAAGAGAGGAGATCTAGATCTAGTGCTTTACCAATTGAATCCCTCTCCTTGTGAGATGATCGAGGTTTCAAATTGATCAAGAGTTGGTGACGATCAAATGAAGAATTGAGAAGAATTTAGTCTAGGAAAATAATGTTACTATGTAATCTTCTTTTATTTCTCATTTTCTTATTTGTGTATGATCATAATTGTTGCAGTATCCAAAAATTATGTAATGACAATGTATCTATGTGTGGTTGATCAATAAAGCTCAAAGTTTCCTTATGAGCAATTTGTAATATTTATAATTCAATTTTGGAATATGTTGTATGAATCATTTGTTTGTTTGAGTTATAAGATATGAGTTTAATTGCATTATAGTTTCTTATATTCCTATATGATTCAAAATTAAAATTTGAAATGCAAAGTCAAACTCCTCTCAAAACCCTAATTTCAAAAGAGGTCATGTCGAAGTTCATAGCACTCTCATCACCCTAACCCTAATGGCAACGAGAGAGAAACCTCGATCCCTCTTAGGTGTTATGCAATTAAGCGCAAAAATTTCCCCCATTTTGCGATGCAATGCACAACCATTTACTAAATCTACCCCGCGTTTGTCCTAAGTTCTGGGATGTTACACCTTGTGAGGGGATCTTGCTAGATCTAGATCTTGGAGTAATTTGGTGTTCCTCCTACTATTTTGTTCTTCCGCCTTAATTCTCCCAATAACTTTTGTAGCTTTGTTAGAATTTGGGAGAGAAGGACTTGGGAATCTTAGTGGTGTTCTTAGCCATTGCATTATGTGCATTGGTTTGTGTTCACTACGGGGTTTCTGTCTCGTGTGAGTTCATGTGCGTTTCCTCTAGGGTTCTTGGAACCCTAGATGACTTGTTGACCTTAGTGGTGTTGTTGCCTTCGTGGCCGTGTCACCTTTGTGGCCTTGTCGCCTTTGTGGCGTAGTAGCCTTTGTGGTCTTGTTGCTTTTGTGGCGTTGTTGCCCTTGTGAGACGTTGGAGCCTTTGTGGCCTTATGGCCGTGTGTGGCGTGTTGTAGCCTTCGTGGCCTTGTACTTGAGAGCCTCCAGTGTTGTGGAGTTTGCCTCAAGCTTGATACTTGGGTGTTTGCCCCAAGTTTGTACGGGTTCGGTGACCACCCTCAAGGGTTCCTTAAAGGATCGAGGCTTTCCCTTTGGTGGGAAAAATTCGAGGTGAATACGGTGGCCTTAGTGGCCTATTGGAGTGCCTTGTGCCTCCACACCGCTCCAATAGAGAGTAGCATCGCAATGGTGTGAACTTCGGGATACATCATCGTCCTCGTGCATCGGTTACTTCTCAACCCGAGCTCCTTACCTATGCGCTTTACATTGTGATAGCCTTCGTGTTTGATGTTCTATATCTAGTTTGCTATCATTTTGTTATTTATCTTGCTTAACATAGGTTGTTGGTGCACATAGTGTAAGGGTATTTTACCCTTATCCATTATTTTGGTTACAATGACACCGTGCTAGAGTATTTGGCCTAATACATGTTTGTAAAGATAATCCCAGGTATTAGCCAAAGAGGCATAAATGGTGTATCAAGGAACAAGAAGTCTAAAGGAGACCCCCCCCCCCCACTTCGAGAACAATCAAAAGGGGTTCTCCAGCCGGTCATAGACCCGGTTGGACCGCCCTGCGCCGGCAGATTTCGGTCCGCCGGTCGACCGGCGCTGGGCACTCCGGCCAACCGGCTCGCTGACGGCAAGGGCGAGGTACGGAAGACACGAAGACGTCCCCGGTCAAGGGCCGGTTCGCCGGTTTGGACCGGCTGGTCCGGTCCCTGCCCGGTCCGACTCCGACCGGCGCCGCAACAACCGACCGGCTCGCGCGGTTGTCCGGTGGTCCGGTTGACCGGGATCTTCGGGAGAAAGCTGATGTGTCAAGTGAGCAACGGCCATATTTCAAGTGACACTATAAATAGCTCTTCTCCTACCTCTGAATAGTTAGGCACTACATTACAAACTGTTCTTGAGCTCTCTCTCTCATACTCCATTGCTAGAAACACCAAAAGCCTCGATCTCTCCTCCTCCACCCAAACTCAAATCCCTCCGGGGAAATGATAGAGGAGGACCCGATCTACTGTTCTACCAAGCCAAATCTCATTCCCCTTGTATTCATCAAGAAGCTTGCTCTCTAGGGTTCCTTGGAAACCCTAGGTGGGCAAGAGTGGTCCGGAAGCATCCGGCTGTGGATTTGCTCCTGACAAGATTGTGAAGGTTTGGAGGCTACCTCAAAGTCTACCACAAGTGAGTGAGCTATTCCTTCGTGGGATAGGCTCAGGAGAATAGGGTGAGCCTTCGTGGTGCGGGAATCCTTCGTGGGATCTCCACTCCTCCAAACGTGACGTAACTTCTTGCAAAGGAAGGGAACACGGGAATACATCCTCGTCTCCGCGTGCTATCGGTTATCTCTAACCGAACTCCTTACTTGTGATATAACTGCCTGTGAGAGCCTTCGTGCTTGAGTTGCTTGTATCCTCATATAGGTTGTTTCACCTAGTTTGCATTAGGCCCATCTTTATATTCCGCAAAGCCTAATATTGCAAAGAAAGAATTAAAATATGTAGAAACCTATTCACCCCCTCTAGATTTACCATCTCGATCTTTCAATTGGTATCAGAGCCTGGACTCTTATTAAGGGCTTCACCGCCTTAAGAGTGAGATGGAAAAACTATTCGAGGGTCTAGAGATGACTCTAACCTTTCGGTTAGAGAAATGAAATCTAGATTCTTGGCATATGATGCCGAGAAGAAGAAAAAGGAGGATGACCTACAAAGCCAAATGGCACAATGACTGCCATGCTTAAGAACTTGACTAATGGGAATCCTAGTGGGGCTTCTCTCAAGAGAGTTTCCATCAAGTCAACCATGACTATCCCAAAAACACTTCACCCATGCCTCATATAAACCATAGTGGGACCGTTCCCCATTTTGATGGAACTCACTTTCCTTTTTGCTATGGAACCTCATATTCGCAGCTGCAGTGTGGAGCTATGGGAGATCATTGTTCATGGATACCGGGAGCCACAAGATCCCATTCGGTTGACCTCCACCGAGTTCTACAACCATCAACTCAATGCCTCCGCACGTGACAAGATTAGAAGTGGCATCAACCGCAAGCTCCTTGATCAAGTCAATGACATTGAATCCGCTAAAGAGTTGTGGGATCGAATCGTAGTACTCCAAGAGGGAACCGATTTGATCCAATCAGTTCTTTATGAGACCGCAAAGCAAGAGGCCCACCAGTTCATGATTCGAGAAGGAGACTCCATGGCCGATGCCTATGCAAGGCTTGGTGCTCTTAGAGTAAGGGTCAAGGGACTTGGAGTTGAGAAGTAAAATGATGGCTTCGAGATGAATGAAGCATTCATAAAGTCCAAGGTTATTGCTATGATTGCTGTCTAGCAAGAAGACACCAACCTTGCACTCAACTTGCAAATCATGACCAAGAGTGCTGATCTGAACTCCGATGATCTAGTCTCCTATGTGGCCGTCAATGAGAACATGGCCAAGGCAGGAAAAAGGCTCATGGCAATGAACCGTGTTGATGAAGCGTCACACAACCTTGCTCTCAAAGCTAGAGCTGACCATGGAAGAGAAGAAGACTATGAAATTGAAGAAGATGAGGAGATGACTTCAACTAGTGACATCACTACCGACTTTGCCTTCTTTGCCAAGAAGTACAAGGGAAAGTTGCCAATGTTCCTCAATGACAACAAGAAGAAGAGAACTTGCCACAACTGTGATGAAGATAGCCACTTTGCAAATGAGTGCCCTTATGAGAAAAGGGTAGACAAGCCAAAGTTCATCAAAGGGGTCAAGCCAAGGTTGAAGCCAAACCCAATCAACGATCAATACAAGAAGAACAAGGGAAGAGCCTTTGTTGGGGCCGAGTACTTGTCCGATGAAGAAGAGGAAGATGAGGAGAAGGAGGCCGGAGTGGCCGGTTTGGCTTTCTCTAAGCCCGGGTCACTCTTCACATATGACTACTCCAAGGATTACTCCACGGAGAAGGATGTTGGTTCTTCCTTCATGGCAAGAATAACTCAAGATGATGACTCCGATGACTCTCCCTCATCTACAATCGTTGGCTCTTGTCTTATGGCAAGAGAGACCAAGGTAATGGAACCCCCACCTTCTTTATCTAGTGTTCTTGATGATGAAGCTGAACAAGAAGAATTAACTGTGCTTAAGGAACTTTACAATGTTAGATGCACCCTTCGTGGTGAAGCTCTTGTCAAATTTGATTTCTTGATGGACTCCCTCAAAGAAAAGGATGAGTCCATTGAGGAATTAGAATATCATTTGAATGATAAGGAAAGGAGATTCAATCTCCTAAGACAAGAGCTAAAAACCGAAAGGTGCATATCTCAAGGTCTTAAGCAACAAATTGAAACTTATGAACTAGATAAAGTTAAGGATCATGAAACTATTGAAAGGGCTCAATCATTGACCCAAGAGCTTAATGCCTCAAAGGAGGAGCTTGAAGTTGCTCATGCTTCTCTCACTAGGGATCTTGACCACCTTGAAAGAGCTAACAAGCTTGTTAAGGATGAGCTCAAGAAACTTGGAGAGAACCATGATCTTCTCCAAGAAACCTACACGAAATCTCTTGAATCAATGAATGATCCCATTATTGATAAAGATGTTGCTAGTTTCTCCACCTCTTTCACTAGTGAGCATGCTAAGCTTGTTACGGAACATGTTCGTTTACAAGAGGAACTATCTTTGCATGTTGAGACCAATACATATCTTGAATCTTTGGTAACCAAATATGGTCTCAACTATCATCCTAATGAATCGGCTTGTGAGCAAGCAACTATTCTTGAGGAAAATGTTAGGTTGAAGAAGGAACTTGCCAAGTTCACCACGACCAAGAATAAGATGGGATTGGATGACCTCTTGAGTAAGTAAAGGTCAAACAATCAAAAGCATGGACTTGGGTATGTTCCCAAGCCCTACAAGAAGAACAACTACAAGAAGGAGAAGCCCGCTCAAGAAAAGAACAAGAAGGTCACTAATGATGGCAAAGCCCCAAAGGGCAAAGCCACTAGTGGTGACCGCACGGGGCCAAACAATCACTATGCTTTATTTATTGATTATTATGGTGATGTTTATGCTAACTATGTTGGCCCTCGTAATGGCTATGCTTATAGAGAGTACTCAATTTGGGTACCAAAAGATATTGTTGCCATTACAAAGGAACCCATTAATCGATGGGTTCCTAAATCCTCTACTTGATTTTGTAGGGGTATTCCTCCGGTGGTCCAAAATGGGTGTTTGATAGTGGATGCACCAATCATATGACCGGAGGAAGAGGTGTGCTTGATCAATTCATTGAGGATATCAACAAGAAGTCAAGCATCACCTTTGGTGACAACTCAAAGGGAAAGGTACTTGGGTATGGCAAGGTGGCAATCTCTAAGGACTTGTGCCTTGAGATGGTCATGCTTGTTGAATCCCTTGGCTATAATTTGCTTTCTATATATCATCTTGCCGATGCCGGTTACAATTCATATTTCACTAATTATTGTGTGAAAGTCTTTAGGAGTGACAATCTCAAATTGGTCCTTGTTGGATATGTGGAGAACAACCTTTATGTGGTTGACCTCTCGAAAGAGAGCCCCTCTCCATCCACATGTTTAATGGCGGCCAAACATGACGAAGGTTGGTTGTGGCATCGCCGCCTTGGTCATGTCAACATGAGAAATCTTAAACAACTCCTAAAGGGTGAGTACATTGTTGGACTAACCGGCATTTCTTTTGAGAAAGATCGTGTGTGCAGTGCATGTGTAGCCGGAAAACAACTCAAGAAGAGTCATCCTATCAAGAGCATCGTCACCACATCTAGGCCTTTGGAGCTCCTTCATTTGGACCTCTTTGGGCCATCACATTATGATACTCTTGGTGGGAGCAAGTATGGACTTGTCATTGTTGATGATTACTCAAGATACTCTTGGGTCTTTCTCCTTAAGTCTAAGGATGAGACACATAGAGAGTTCATCACCTTCGCCAAGAAAGCTCAACGTACGTATGAATCCGAGATCAAGGCGATTAGGACCGACAATGGCACCGAGTTCAAGAACTACACCATGCAAGAGTTCGTTGATGATGAGGGCATCAAGCATGAGTTTTCGGCGCCATACACCCCTCAACAAAATGGTGTTGTTGAAAGAAGAACCGGACTATCATTGAGATGGCAAGAACCATGTTGAGTGAATTCAACTCACCCCACGATTTTTGGGGAGAAGCCATCTCTACGGCCGTCCACTACTCCAACCGGCTCTTCCTCCGCCCCCTCCACAACAAAACTCCATTTGAGCTTCTCACAGGTAACAAGCCTAATGTCATGTACATTCGTGTCTTTGGATGCAAATGTCTTGTTAAGAATAACAAAGGGAAGCTCGGTAAATTTGAAACTAGAACCATAGAGGGCATATTTGTTGGATATGCGGAGAACTCACGCCTATAGATACTACAACCGGTCCACTGGGACTATTGAAGTATCTTGTGACGTGGTGTTCTTGGAGGATAATGGCTCCCAAGTGGAGCAAGTTGTTCCATGTGTTGCAGGTAATGATGATGATCCATCTAGTGCCATCAAACATATGGGCATTGGACACATCCGGCCCATGGAAGTTCATGATGATGATCAAGATGATGGAATAGAAGTATCAAGCTCACCTCAAGTTGAGCCTAGCCCAACTCAAGTTGAGCCATCAAGTGCAACTCAAGATTTATCCTCTACTCAAGATGAGTCACTTTCCGAAGAACAAGAAGAAAGCCCTCAACCCACTGAGCAAGACCATGATGATGATCAAGAAACATCCTCAACTCATGTTCAAGCTCAAGTTGTCCCTCATGATCAAGTACTAGCAAGAGATGAATTTATTGATCATGAAGGAACCATTCGGAAGATCAAGGCGGCTACAAGGGCAAGTGACATGAAAGTAGATCAAGTCCTTGGAAGCATCTCAAGAGGAGTGGTAACTCGTAGACACCATGCATTACTTATCACTTATTGTCAACACCATGCTTTTGTGTCTAGTTTTGAACCACTCAAGGTACATGAAGCCTTGGTTGATCCGGATTGGGTCATTGCCATGCAAGAAGAATTGGAGTGTTTCACTCATAATGAAGTATGGTCTCTAGTTGAGAGACCCAAGGACCATCGCATCAATGTTATTGGACCAAATGGGTATTCAAGAACAAGCAAGATGATAATGGCATTGTCATACGAAACAAAACAAGGTTAGTGGCGCAAGGGTTTTTCCAAATAGAAGGTATGGATTTTGAGGATACCTTTGCGCCGGTAGCCCGTCTTGAAGCTATTCGTCTTTTGCTTGCATTTGCATCTTTCCACAATTTTAAACTATTTCAAATGGATGTGAAAAGTGCATTTTTGAATGGTCCCCTAAAAGAAACCGCATATGTGGCCCAACCCCCGGGTTTCGAAGACCCTGATACGTCCATTTTGCATCACTATTTTATATCATAATTTGCTGTTATTCATTGATATATTTCATATTTAGAGATGATACTTATATTATTTCATCTATTTTGCATGTTTCATGATTATTGGAGAATCGCGCACCGGAGTCAGGATTGCTGGAAAAAGCACCGTCGAATGCAATATTTCGGAAGATCAGCAATTGACGGAAATTATACGAAAAATCCTATTTTTCCGAAGACGAAGGGAGCCGGGGGGAGCCGGGGGACCCGAGGTGGGCCCACCTCATAGGCCGGCGCGACCCAAGGCCCGCCGCGCCGCCCGTGAGGAGGGGGACAGCCTCTCTCGCCTCCTCCGCGTACTTCTTCGCCCCGAAAACCTAAGCCCAGAGGATAGTCGCGAAGAGTCACAGCCGCCTCTGGGCGGAGAACACCAGAGAGAAAAGAGCTCTCCGCGGGCAGGAATCCGAAATTCCCTCCCGGAGGGGAAATCGACGCCATCGTCACCGTCATCGAGCTGGACATCATCTCCATCACCATCGTCATCATCTCCATCATCATCACCGCCATCTCCACCGCTGCACCTCGTCACCGCTGTAACAATTCGGGTTGGATCTTGATTGTTTGATAGGGAAAACTCTCCCGGTGTTGATTTCTACTTGTTATTGATGCTATTGAGTGAAACCGTTGAACCAAGGTTTATGTTCAGATTGTTATTCATCATCATATCACCTCTGATCATGTTCCATATGATGTCTCGTGAGTAGTTCGTTTAGTTCTTGAGGACATGGGTGAAGTCTAAATGTTAGTAGTGAATCATGGTTGAGTAGTATTCAATGTTATGATATTTAAGTTGTGGTGTCATTCTTCTAGTGGTGGTGTGTGTGAACGTCGACTACACGATACTTCACCATTTATGGGCCTAGGGGAGTGCATCTTGTATTCGGGTTGCGGGGTTGCCGGAGTGACAAACCTGAGCCCCGTTGGTATATCGATGCAGGAGGGATCGCAGGATCTCAGAGTTTAAGGCCGTGGTTAGATTTATCTTAATTACTTTCTTGTATTTGCGGATGCTTGCAAGGGGTATAATCACAAGTATGTATTAGTCCTAGGAAGGGCGGTACATTAGCATAGGTTCACCCACACAACACTTATCAAAACAATGAAGATTAATCAGCTGTATGTAGCGAAAGCACTAGACTAAAATCCCGTGTGTCCTCAAGAACGTTTGGTCATTATAAGTAAACAAACCGGCTTGTCCTTTGTGCTAAAAAGGATTGGGCCACTCGCTGCAATTATTTCTCTCGCACTTTACTTACTCGTACTTTATTCATATGTTACATCAAAACCCCCTGAATACTTGTCTGTGAGCATTTACAGTGAATCCTTCATCGAAACTGCTTGTCAACACCTTCTGCTCCTCGTTGGGATCGACATTCTTACTTATCGAAGATACTACGATACACCCCCTATACTTGTGGGTCGTCAGACCCATGCCGACCCAACCACGTGTATTTACTCCATAAGGCACTCTACGGTCTCAAGCAAGCTCCACGTGCTTGGTATGAGTTCCTTAGGGATTTCTTACTACATGATGGGTTTTGCATGGGTACGGTCGATTCCACCCTTTTCACCAAGCGGGTTAAAGGGGGTGGCTTATTTATATGTCAAATATATGTTGATGATATTATCTTTGGTGGAACTAACCCCAATCATAACAAAGCTTTTGAGCTATTGATGACTAGGAAATTTGAGATGTCCATGATGGGAGAGTTGAAGTTCTTCCTAGGCTTCCAAGTGAGGCAACTTGCAAAAGGCACCTTCATCTCTCAAGAAAAGTATGTGAAGGACATGCTCAAGAAATTCAACATGACCAATGCAAGCCCAATGAAGACACCCATGCCCGTAAAGGGGCAACTTGGCTCATGTGACGGTGAGAAGGATGTGGACATCAAGGTATACCGCTCCATGATAGGATCCTTGCTCTACCTTTGTGCCTCTAGGCCGGATATCATGCTAAGTGTAGGGATGTGTGCTCGTTTTCAATCCGCTCCTAAGGAGAGCCATTTAATGGCGGTCAAACGGATTCTAAGATACCTTGTTCTCACTCCTACTCTCGGGCTATGGTATCCAAAGGGGTGATAACCCACAAGTATAGGGGATCGCGATAGTCTTCGAGGGTAGTATAACCCAAATTTATTGATTCGACACAAGGGGAGGTAAAGAATACTTATAAGCCTTAACAACCGAGTTGTCAATTCAGCTGCACTGAAAAGCACTAGTAACAGGGGTGATGTGAAAGTAGCATATATGAGAGCAGAATAGTAACACACAGATAATAGTAACACAGAGGTAATATGATGACATGTAGAACAAGTATTTGATGATAAAATATGGACCGGGGTTCCCAGCGATCTACACTAGTGGTAACTCTCCAATAAGTGACAAGTGTTGGGTGAACAAATTACAGTTGGGCAATTGATAGGAATCAAAGCATTAAGATAGAACATCGTGCTTATTAATTATGTAGGCATGTTTTCCGTATATAGTCGTACGTGCTCGCAATGAGAAACTTGCACAACATCTTTTGTCCTACAGTGGCCGGGCCTCAAGGGAAACTACTGGATATTAAGGTACTCCTTTTAATAGAGTACCGGAGCAAAGCATTAACACACCGTGAAAACATGTGATCCTCACATCACTACCATCCCCTCCGGTTGTCCCGATTTCTGTCACTTCGGGGCCATTGGTTCCGGACAAGGACATGTGCATACAACTTGTAGATACAATCTAAGCAACAATATAGAGCTTAAATCTAAGATCATGCCACTCGGCCCTAGTGACAAGCATTAAGAATAACAAGATTGCAACAATAACTTCACAAACTTTATAGATAGACTAATCATAATGTATCATCCATCGGATCCCAACAAACACAACACCGATTACATCGATGAATCTCAATCATGTAAGGCAGCTCATGAGACCATTGTATTGAAGTACATGGGGAGAGTATACCGACATAGCTACTGCTAGAACCCGTAGTCCATGGGGGAACTACTCACGGAGCGGAGGCGGTGGCGTTGATGGAGATGGCAATCCTGGGGCACTTCCCGTCCGAGGGTGCCGAACAGTTCACCCCAATTGGAGTTTCGCGACGGCGGCGCCCGGAGTCTTTCTGGAGTTTCGTCTGGTACCGTGTTTTTAGGTCGAAAGGGATTTTATAGGCGAAGAGGCGGCGCAGGGTGAAGGGTGGCCTCACCCTAGGCCGGCGCGGCCAGGGCCGGCCCGCGGCTAGGTGGTGTGGGGCCCCCTGGCTCTCCTCCGACTCTTCTGTTCGAGCCTTCCGGGAAAATAGGAGGTTTGGCGTTGATTTCGTCCAATTCCGAGAATATTGCCCAATGACCTTCTGGAACCAAAAACGTTAATAGGTTAGTTCCAAACGCATAAAAACATCATAAAGTGCAAGCAAAACATGTAAGTATTGTCATAAAACAAGCATGGAACAACAGAAATTATGGATACGTCGGGGACGTATCGCATCCCCAAGCTTAGTTCCTGCTCGTCCCGAGCAGGTAAACGATAAAAAGAATAATTTCTGTAGTGACATGCTACTTACATAACCTTGATCATACTATTACAAAGCATATGAAATGAATGAAGTGACTCAAGGCAATGATCTATAGTTGCTAACAAATAGATAACATATAGCAAAACTTTTCATGAAGAGTACTTTCAAGGCAAGCATCAAAATTCTTGCATAAGAGTTAACTCATAAAGCAATAAATTCAAAGTAAAGGCATCGAAGCAACACAAAGGAAGATATAAGTTTCAGCGGATGCTTTCAACTTTCAACATGCATATCTCATGGGTATTGTCAACACAAAGTAATATGATGAATGCAAATATGCAAGTATGTAAAAATCAATGCACAGTTGACACAAGTGTTTGCTTCTTGAGGTGGAGAGAAATAGGTGAACTGACTCAACATTAAAAGTAAAAGAATGGTCCTTCAAAGAGGAAAGCATCGATTGCTATATTTGTGCTAGAGCTTTGGTTTTGAAAACATATAGAGAGCATAAAAAGTAAAATTTTGAGAGGTGTTTGTTGTTGTCAACGAATGGTAATGGGTACACTAACTACCTCGCCAACCGGACTTCAAAGAGCGGCTCCCATTTTATTTTTTATTTTTGGGTGGCACTCCTTCCAACCTTTCTTTCACAAACCATGGCTAACCGAATCCTCGGGTGCCTGCCAACAATCTCATACCATGAAGGAGTGCCTTTTTATTTTAGTTTTATTATGATGACACTCCTCCCAACCTTTACTTACACAAGCCATGGCTAACCGAATCCTTCGGGTGCCGTCCAACAATCACATACCATGGAGGAGTGTCTATTTTGGTTAATTAATTTGGGACTGGGAATCCCATTGCCAGCTCTTTTGCAAAATTATTGGATAAGCGGATGTGCCACTAGTCCATATGAGAGTCCGTCAAAAGTAAATGACAAGGTTGAAAGCTAAACACCACATACTTCCTCATGAGCTATAAAACATTGACACAAATCAGAGGTGATAAATTTTGAATTGTTTAAAGGTAGCACTCAAGCAATTTACTTTGGAATGGCAGGAAATACCACATAGTAGGTAGGTATGGTGGACACAAATGGCATAGTGGTTGGCTCAAGTATTTTGGATGCATGAGAAGTATTCCCTCTCAATACAAGGTTTAGGCTAGCAAGGTTGTTTGAAGCAAACACAAGTATGAACCGAAACTTACATAAGAACATATTGCAAGCATTATAATACTCTACTGTCTTCCTTGTTGCTCAAACACTTTACCAGAAAATATCTAGACCTTAAGAGAGATCAATTATGCAAACCAATTTTAACAAGCTTTACGGTAGTTCTCCACTAATAGGTTTAAACTACATGCAAAAACTTAATGATCCACTTGAGAGCTCAAAACAATTGCCAAGTGTCAAATTATCCACAACATATGAGGCATTTTCTTTTCCCAACCAAATAACCAATAAGTGATGTAGCTTCCAACTTTTATCATTGAACATTAAAAGTAAAACGAAGAACAAGTGTTCATATGAAAAGCGGAGCGTGTATCTCTCCCAATCAAGGATTGCTAGGATCCGATCTTATTCAAACAAAAACAAAACGAAAATAAACACACGACGCTCCAAGTAAAGCACATATGATGACCGAATAAAAATATAGTTTCGGGGAGGAACCTGATAAGTTGATGAAGAAGGGGATGCCTTGGGCATCCCCAAGCTTAGACGCTTGAGTCTTCTTGAAATATGCAGGGATGAACCACGGGGGCATCCCCAAGCTTAGACTTTTCACTCTTCTTGATCATATATCATCCTCCTCTCTTGACCCTTGAAAACTTCCTTCACAACAAACTTCTCATAAACTTCATTAGAGGGGTTAGTACAAAAAAAATTTGAATCCACCTTGGTCCTGTAGTGGCACATTGCAAGAACTCAATAAAACATTAGCTACAGCTCTCTACGTCTAGAAAAGCTCGCTTAAAGTCCGCAAGAGACAATGCAAAAAAACAGAGACAGAATCTGCCAAAACAGAACAGCCAGTAAAGACGAATTTTAATAAAATACTTCCGTTGCTCAAATCAGAAAACTCAAAACTAATGAAAGTTGCGTACATATCTGAGGAACACGCACGTAAATTGGCATAATTTTCTGAGTTTCCTACAGAGAATTGGACCAAGATTCGTGACAGATAGAAATCTGTTTCTGCGCAGAAATCCAAATATAGTATCAACTTTCGATTAGAGGCTTCACTTGGCACAACAAAACACAAAACTAAGATAAGGAGAGGTTGCTACAGTAGTAAACAACTTCCAAGACACAAATATAAAACAAAGTACTGTAGCAAAATAACACATGGGTTATCTCCCAAGAAGTTGCTTTCTTTATAGCCATTAAGATGGGCTCAGCAGTTTTAATGATGCACTCGCAAGAAATAGTATTTGAAGCAAAAGAGAGCATCAATAGGCAAATCCAAAACACATTTAAGCCTAACATGCTTCCTATGCAAAGGAATCTTGTAAATAAACAAGTTCATGAAAAGCAAAGTAAAAATAGGAAGATAGAACAAGTGTAATTTCAACAATTTCAGCATATAGAGAGGTGTATTAGTACCATGAAAATTTCTACAACCATATTTTCCTCTCTCATAATAATTTTCAGTAGCTTCATGAACAAACTCAACAATATAACTATCACATGCAGCATACTTTCCATGATCCATAGACATATAATTTTCATCAAGTTCAAGAATAGTGGAATTAAAACTTTCAAACTTACTTTTATTAATAATATAACAAGGTAGTTGATCAATCTCAAGAGATATGGGACACATAGATAAAGTCAATAACTCTCCAATCCCATTTTTATTAGTAGTACAATTAATATTATCAAGTAACATAGGACCATCATCTAGAGCTTTATCATAAACATTTGCTAAGCAAAATTCTTTAGTACCATGCATTTCGACATCAGGCACAAACAAAGCATTATCATAAGATTTATCAAAGTAGCATGGATTATCATATATAACAGTAGCATAATTATTCTCACAAGTTTTACTCATAGGGAATATTTCAAGAGAATCCACAGGAACATAACATTCAACCTCTTTCGGTAAGCATGGAGGACAATCAAATAATGTAAGAGATAAGTTACTCTCATTAGGAGGTTGGCATGGGTAGCTAATCCATTCTTCCTCCTTTTGTTCGTCGCTCTCCTCTTCTTTTTCATCCAATGAGCTTTCAGGTTCATTAATTTCCTCCTCTTTTTCATCCAATGAGCTTTCAGGTTCATCAGTTTCTTCTTCCACAGGTTCCTGCAAATTGTGAGTGCATTCTTTTGCATTAATGAGTCTCTCTTTATAATCAATGATATAAGGATTATCACCGAAGCATTCTATGCAACAATTAAGGATAGAAGAGACATAATCTTTAAGGTCCTTACAAACAACACAAGTTTCATAATTCTCAACCATGAAGGATTCGATCTCAGAGGCTCCCATAAACACGACAAATTGTTCTACCTCTTCGAACCCATAATGAATATAGCAATTCCGATTATAGTTTTTAATTAAAAATTCCTCACTAAAGCCACATTGAAATTTAAGATGTTTAGTATCCTGTTGAGAGCAACAGTTTATATCATGGCGTTTAAGCAAGATTTTAGCAATTGTATTCACTTTTTCTATCATAGCACTCATTACTTCACCAGCTCTTGATTTCCTATAATTATTATAACATTCTATGAGCTCCAAGTAGGTTGTTGGTTCTCCCATAACAGCAGTTTTTAATTTTTTGGTTTTTCAAATTTTTATGGATTTTTGGGTATATGAGGAAAATAAAACAAAACTGAAATAAACTAGACAAAAGTAAACTAAGCAAAGTAATACTAGACAGAAATAAACTAAGCTCAAATAAACTAGACAAAAGTAAACTAAGCAAAACAAAATAAAACAAATTAAACAGAGGTAGAGTGTACTCCTGTGAACTTATGAGTAGAGCTATGCCTCCCCGGCAACGGCGCGAAAACAGTCTTGATAACCCACAAGTATAGGGGATCGCGATAGTCTTCGAGGGTAGTATAACCCAAATTTATTGATTCGACACAAGGGGAGGTAAAGAATACTTATAAGCCTTAACAACCGAGTTGTCAATTCAGCTGCACCTGAAAAGCACTAGTAACAGGGGTGATATGAAAGTAGTAATATGAGAGCGAGTAATAGTAACACAGCAGTAATAGTAACACAGAGGTAATATGATGACATGTAGAACAAGTATTTGATGATGAAATATGGACCGGGGTTCCCAGCGATCTACACTAGTGGTAACTCTCCAATAAGTGACAAGTGTTGGGTGAACAAATTACAGTTGGGCAATTGATAGGAATCAAAGCATTAAGATAGAACATCAAGCTTATTAATTATGTAGGCATGTTTTCCGTATATAGTCGTACGTGCTCGCAATGAGAAACTTGCACAACATCTTTTGTCCTACCAGCCGGTGGCAGCCGGGCCTCAAGGGAAACTACTGGATATTAAGGTACTCCTTTTAATAGAGTACCGGAGCAAAGCATTAACACACCGTGAAAACATGTGATCCTCACATCACTACCATCCCTCCGGTTGTCCCGATTTTCACTTCGGGGCCATTGGTTCCGGACAGTGACATGTGCATACAACTTGTAGATACAATCTAAGCAACAATATAGAGCTTAAATCTAAGATCATGCCACTCGGGCCCTAGTGACAAGCATTAAGAATAACAAGATTGCAGCAACAATAACTTCACAAACTTTATAGATAGACTAATCATAATGTATCATCCATCGGATCCCAACAAACACAACACCGATTACATCGATGAATCTCAATCATGTAAGGCAGCTCATGAGACCATTGTATTGAAGTACATGGGGGAGAGTATACCGACATAGCTATGCTAGAGCCCGTAGTCCATGGGGAACTACTCACGAGCATGGCGAGGCGGTGGCGTTGATGGAGATGGCAATCCGGGAGCACTTCCCCGTCCACAGGTGCCGGAACAGAGTTCGTCTCCGAATTGAGTTTCGCGATGGCGGCGCCCGGAGTCTTTCGGAGTTTCGTCAATTGGTACTGTGTTTTTAGGTCGAAAAGGGATTTTATAGGCGAAGAGGCGGCGCAGGGGGGTCGACAGTGGTGGCTCACCAGGCCGCGGCCAGGCCCTGGCCCGCGCGCCAGGGTGGTGTGGGGCCCCTGGCTCTCCTCCGACTCTTCTTCTGTTGGAGCCTTCCGGAAAAATAGGAGGTTTGGCGTTGATTTCGTCCAATTCCGAGAATATTGCCCGAACAGCCTTTCTGGAACCAAAAACGTTAATAGGTTAGTTCCGGAAAACGCATAAAAACATCATAAAGTGCAAGCAAAACATGTAAGTATTGTCATAAAACAAGCATGGAACAACAGAAATTATGGATACGTCGGGGACGTATCAGGGTCAACCTTTGAACTCATTGGCTATTCGGATTCCGATTGGGCCGGTGATAAAGTTGACCGGAAGTCTACCTCCGGGGCTTGCCAATTTATTGGCCGGTCATTAGTGAGTTGGTCATCCAAGAAACAAAACTCCACCGCTTTATCCACCGCCGAAGCCGAATACATATCCGCGGCATCTTGTTGCACTCAATTGTTATGGATGAAGCAAACCTTGAAAGACTATGGTGTGTCTCTTGGTACGGTGCCTCTTCTTTGTGACAATGAAAGTGCAATTAAGATCGCCAATAACCCGGTTCAACATTGTCGCACCAAACATATTGACATTCGCCATCACTTCCTACGTGATCATGTTGCCAATAAGGATATTGATCTCACTCATGTGGGGACTACCTACCAATTGGCGGATATTTTCACCAAGCCTTTGGATGAAGCCCGGTTTGTTAAATTGAGAGGAGAACTTGGTATTCTTGATCCAAAAAACTTGGATTGAATAACTTCTTGCACTATATTCTTGCATTTATCTAACTATCTAGCTTAGAGGCATAGCACATATGGGGATAGTCATCTTACCATGTCTTGGTATGATGCATACCTATGTGTGCAACATAAATAGACCCAATGTCATTATATGGACCCAAGCATGTCTCTTCGAGGTATCATGACATTTGCGCTTTCACATAGGGGGAGTAATCCCCCGCCCTTCATCGAGCCTCAATTACAACTTGATTTGGCTATATAAGGCTAAATGATCTTATTGCAAAAACTATTTCAAAATGTTTTATGGTTCTTGATATACCTCGAATCATGCCCATTGTCGCTATTTATATCTGGTTTGGATTTTCACTCCAATGGGTATGCCTAGAGAACTTTGTGTTTTCCAACCCCATGTCTATGCTCATCTCATCATCATCTATCTATCTATATGTACATGTCATCATCTGAGCATCCATACACATTTACACAAAGAATAGGGGCAAAATGAGGCAAAACAAGACAAAACTGGGCAGAATGTCCCTGGCCGGTCTCTGGCCCGGTTGGACCGGCCTCCGCGCCGGGCCAGCTGGTGCCAAGCCCGGTCAACCGGGCGCCAAACCGGTCGCGCGGCTGGTTATGTTTTGAAGGAGGATACCCCTTGGGGTCTTCTTCCTCATTATCCCCCATCTCCAAAACCCCCATGGCCGCCGCCTCCACCGTCTCCACCACGTTCTAGGCCCTTCCCACCACGAGTTTCTCCCCAAACTTCACCCACTCGTAGATCGGGATCTCTCAAGTCTCTTCACCAAAGGATTTGGTCCCTTTCAAGCTATTTTGGGAGATCTTGGGGATTTGGCCCTCAAGCCCTCTTCACGTGTTCCTCTTGATTCACTTGGGCAAAGAGGACGATGTCTTCGGGTGGTTCGAGTGGTGATGACCGTGGTGGTGTTGCCAAGAGAGGAAAGCTTGCGCCAAGGCCTCCTGGCTGCCGTACTAGCAGCCGCAAGCCGTCTAAAGCACCTCAGACTACTGGCACTGGCAGCTCCAAGACAGTTGGCCTAAGAGGAAGGATAAACATGCAGCCCAAGAAGAGGAGGAAGTAGTGCCAGACTACAATGTGGGCTCAACACATATTGGTGATTGGCAAGATGTGAGGAAGGAAAATCCATATCGCTTTGTGCAAAGGACTTACACTGGTGGGGACTGGCTCTTCTGGACCAAGACTCAAGCAAGCCTTTGGGAAGATTTTACAACACTAGAGAGTGTATGAAGAATGGTGCCATTGTGATGCCCAAGGCCATCAACACTGACGAGCTTGCCTTGCATGAAACCACAAAATACCGCTTTGTGGTTGATACCTTGAAGGGAATGGGACTATATGATCTTGTGTGCCTGAAGCCCGATGTTGACCAAAGAGAAGTACTCATGCACCTATACTCAGTTCTGTGCAGCCATGGGTTTTGGTGGTGGCCTTGCTAAAGGATTCAGGATTCATTCTCGGCCTAAGCTCACTAAAGGTGACATCTCCTTTTGCTATCCCCCGAACCCTACAGCTGGGCCTCCCACTATCTCTGGGATGTACTACTCCTATCTTGTCCTTGCCAAGATGTTCCGTGAGAGTCTCATCAGCAAGTCAGGCGACACCAGTGAAGTCAGGAACTACCACCTGAATCTGATGTACTATTGCCATCCTGACAGGCTAAGGAAGATTGATGGCTGTGATCTCATTCATTGTGAACTGAAGCGTTCAGTTTTGGGCCGCATGACTCCCAACTATGCTCAGTATGTTCAGCGGCTCATCAACTACATAGTACCTGCTCCTCTCAACACGCTAGAGGAAAGGATCATCATGGACCCATTCAAGTTCCCTGTTCAGGACACACGTCCGGAGCTCCCTGGCATGATGCCCTCTGAGCGCCGTTCCAAGGAACGCCATGATCATGATGCTAGCTCCAGCTACTCTCGGCGCCCCAAGCACGGTGCCGCTCGCTTCTTCTCCAGCATGTGGCAAATGTGCAAGAACACCAATGATGTTGCACATCAGAGTCTTGCTTTGAACCAGGAGACAAGGAGGCGACAGAATGAGTTCATGGCTTCACGGAATGCCCCTGTTCCTCCTTCCGGACCTGAGATGGAGCCTCTGGTCGCACCTCAGTGGGAGATGCCTCACCTTACCGATGAGATGATCCAGAACTTCGGCTTCTCCATGAATGCTCATGGTGGTCTTCCTCCTAGGACTGCTCGTGCCCCTGTTGATGCTGATGCTGCTGAAGATGAAGAGGAAGATGATGAAGGTGCTGAGGATGATGATGGGCAGCGCGATGGCGAGAGCTCATACGCCACTGGGCATGAGTTCTACTGATGGGTGCGCTAGCGTCTCTCCTCTTTTCTTCGCCTTTTTGGTGTTCCGATGCCAAAGGGGGAGAAGAGAGCATAGTCTAGGACCACGGGGTTCTTTGGTTGTCACAAGCCATGGGTGTTGCTTTATTTGATTCTTATATGGCTTGTGCTTATTTGCTTTGATTTCTCAAGAACCATTTGCTACTTCGAATAATTCGTGTATGGACGAGTATTTGTATGCTTAATCACTCTATTAGGATGATCATGCTTTATGCTTATATACGTTGATATACATGTCCATACCATGCTTGTTTCCTAAAGATATTGGGGGAGCTTCTCATGTTCCACAAATGGTGCACTTTGCATTCAAACGCAAATTCTCCAAGTGCACACATTATGGGGGAGCTGTCGTAATATCTTATATGGAATCAAGGTTTAGAGCTTATCATAATATCTCTTTGTGACTCTAGCTCGGTTTGTCATCGTATACCAAAAAGGGGGAGATTGTAAGGGTATTTTACCCTTATCCATTATTTTGGTTACAATGACACCGTGCTAGAGTATTTGGCCTAATACATGTTTGTAAAGATAATCCCGTATTAGCCAAAGAGGCATAAATGGTGTATCAAGGAACAAGAAGTCTAAAGGAGACCCCCCACTTCGACAACAATCAAAGGGTTCTCCACAGGCAGCCGGTCATAGACCCGGTTGGACCGCCCGTGCGCCGGCAGACTCCGATCCGCCGCCCGGCCGATCGGCGCGGTCGGAACTCCGGCTAACCGGCCGGCTGACGCAACCGGGCGAGGTACTGGAAGACACGAAGACGTCCCCGGTCAAGGGCCGGTCTGCCGCCCGGTTTGGACCGCTGGTCCGGCCTCGGTCCCGGTCCGACCGGGCTCCCGACGCGCGCCAACCGGCGCTTTGGGACCGGCGGGTCCGGTCCCTGGTCCGTCCGACCGCCCTCGCGGGCTGTCCGGTCTGTGGTCCGGTTGACCGGGATCTTCGGGAGAAAGCTGATGTGTCAAGTGAGCAACGGCCATATTTCAAGTGACACTATAAATAACTCTTCTCCTACCTCTGAATAGTTAGGCACTACATTACAAACTGTTCTTGAGCTCTCTCTCTCTCATACTCCATTGCTAGAAACACCAAAAGCCTCAGATCTCTCTCCACCCAAACTCAAATCCCTCCGGAAACGATAGGAGGACCCGATCTACTGTTCTACCAAGCCAAATCTCATTCCCCCTATATTCATCAAGAAGCTTGCTCTCTAGGGTTCCTTGGAAACCCTAGGTGGGCAAGAGTGGTCCGGAAGCATCCGGGCTGTGGATTTGCTCCCGACAAGATTGTGAAGGTTTGGAGGCTACCTCAAAGTCTACCACAAGTGAGTGAGCTATTCCTTCGTGGGATAGGCTCCGGAGAATAGGGTGAGCCTTCGTGGCGCGGGGAATCCTTCGTGGGACCTCCACTCCTCCAAACGTGACGTACCTTCTTGCAAAGGAAGGGAACACATGAATACATCCTCGTCTCCGCGTGCTATCGGTTATCTCTAACCGAACTCCTTACTTGTGATATAACTGCCTGTGAGAGCATTTGTGCTTGAGTTGCTTGTATCCTCATATAGGTTGTTTCACCTAGTTTGCATTAGGCCCATCTTTATATTCCGCAAAGCCTAATATTGCAAAGAAAGAATTAAAATCTGTAGAAACCTATTCACCACCCCTCTAGGTTTACCATCTCTGATCTTTCACATAGGCAAACCCTAATTTGTAGGGGTTATGCTTAACAAGTAAAACATAGTTTTATTTCGCCTTGTTAAACCGTCAAGTAGAAGTTTTATATCTCGCCTATTCACCCTCCCTCTAGGCGACATCCTTGTACACTCACCAAGGATTATTTGGTGCAATCCTTCCCACAAAGGACCATTTTTGTGTAAATCACCCACCCATTAATGGAACTAGATGGACATGTGAGCTTCACCTTGCCGCCAGCATGACATTGTCGCATGTCTTGGCTGGTGCGGTCAATTTGGTGAAAATGGTGTCTTGGCAGAGGTAGACCTACATATGTTTCCATCGCGTTTATGTTTACGTGTCTCAGTGTGTTGTATTCGGTTGGTGTACTTTTGTAAAATATACACATCTTTTTAGTATTTACCCTCCAAAAACCATATCTTAGTGTGATAATATATTATGAACAGGTTATGAATTAAATCCACAATTTACAAAGTACCATATTAGACACAATAATCGAACAACTATCACATAACATTTATTGCATCTCGCACAATGCACAACATGCGCAACCACACATGTGGAGCTAGAAATGTGAGGCACATAAACATGTAATGTCTTGTAATCAAACCATCCTAATAAAACGAAAGATCATGTATATTCAATTTCTCATGTGTCAAAGCAGACATGACATCAAAAACGGCACGTAGTTTGGTCAGATCGGATCTGGTTCTTCAACCGTGAGTTTCTTCCTTGCCAATTCTTTTTTAGGGATTTTCCTTGCCAATTTCAATGTCGCTACAGGCATTTCCAAACTGTACTGGGCTAATGATTTACTAGAACATGAAATCGGTTCGTACTAGGGGGTTACGTGAAAGAAGTTGCTTCATCTCTGGCGCTGGGTCAAAGACTCAGAGCATCTCCAGCCGCGTTCCTCAATACGGTGTCTGGCGCCCAAGCCTATCCCCGGTCCACAGGGGACGCTCCGGGCACGCTGGACACATCGAGAAGCGAGACGAGGAGTGGCGGGACCGATGCGTCAGCGACTCACGAACGAACACTCAACCGCCGCCTACCTAGCGACGGTGCAGTTGCCGGGAAGAGAAACCGTCGCAGTGGCAACCGCGTCGATCGACGCGCGAACCTTCGGAATGGAGCGCGAACACCACGGAAGAGCAACCACAGCTCTCTTCGATATCTGCGCCGCCATTCATCCGCGCTCAATAAGACCCCTGCGTATGCGCTTTCCGATCTACAACCGGCCGGCGCCAACCATCTCTCCTCTCCTCTCTCACAATGAGCAACCTCTCTTTGCCATCGGACACCGACATCGAGGGGAAGCCGTCGGGATGGCGCCATTGGTGGGACAGAGTTGCAACGCCTAGCAGCTATGGTTCCCCGCTGACGGATAGCCAGGAGGAGGATTGGGAGGCCGAGGAGGAGGAGGAGGAGGAGGAAGAGGCCGAGGAGGCGGCGGTGGCAAAGAGGGAGGCAAGGGCCCGGGCGAAGGCGGAGGCGAAAGCGCAGCCGTCCAGCACCGTCGACGACAAAGGGGGACACAAGTTCCTCCGACGTGTCGAACGACACTGGCTCTTCGAAAGAGGTGACGAGCAGGAAACGCCACCGTGAGGACGACGAGGCGGGGCCATCAAAGAAGAAGTAGTTTGAAAAATTAGTTCATTTTTTTCGAAGTTTTTATATGTAATTCGTTTATGTTGCACCGCTTTGAAAATTAGTTCATATTTTTCGAAGTCTTCACCGTACCTACACATTTCTTCTATCTATTAAAATAAAAATAGAAAAAAGCAGATGCATTATTTTAAAGTATTGAAACACGGCGCGAAGAAAACACGTCCCCCAAACGATCGATCCGGCGCCGTTTGGGGGGCGATTTGGAGGACGCGCCTGGAGATGCTCTTCAGATATCACAATTGGTACATGATCCAAGGGCTAGGAGTAGAGATTTTCAGATTTTCAGAAATTAGGCAATTGCACCTGATACGTCCCCGCTAACACCTAGCCTTAGAATTGGCAGTTTTTCTAAAAAATTATAATGACTTCTACCGTGTTATTTTTTAAATTTAATTACCGTAGCCAAACTTTTTGGCCATTGTTGGAGTTAAAAAAAAAAGAAGAAAAATTGGCCATCCGAGGCGGAAGTCTGTCCTCTCTTCTCTTCTCCCCTTATTCCCCTGTTCTCTGTCCGCTCCCTCCCTCATTCCTGCCTCTCCGCCCCAAAAGCCAAAACCCTCGCTCTCCGCTTAACCCCCGCCCCCCCGTAATGCCTCACCACCTCAAGCTCGCCGTCGGGCCGTCGCCGATTCCGCCCACCTCTTAGACCTAGACGACACCGCCTGCCTCTCGCCCTCTCCCGTCGCCGCGTCCCCTCTGCTGTCGGTCTCCGTCGCCGCATCCGCCTCTTCGCCCTCAGCCGACCTAGCCCAAGCACCGCCCTTTTGGACGGATTCTCTTCCCCAATGTAATATACCAAATCTTTGCCTTTTTTTTTTTTTAATTTACTTTGTGTTTGTTCCGGAGGGTTGTAAATCACATCCACACAACGGCGTTGCTGTTAATTTGGGGCTGGGTCTGCTGACCCCAACCAAAATCGGTAGAACTTGTAGTAAAGGGTGATTAGGTACCCAGATAACGCATCGCGCTAGGGTTCATTGGTCAGTGAGAGGGGAAAAAGTTCCGTTTTCTGAGGCTTCAGGCCCCTCGATCTTTCTTCTCATTGTAATTTGGTTTTTTCTTGCTCCGTGAGGCGTTTTGTTGGGCACAAGGTGCAACCTTGCTTGCTCGCTGGCTCAAATGAACAAAGAGGGCTAAATCTGATTATATTCTGTGAGGACGTTATAGGCAGTACACCAGAATTGCTGGCGGTCTATGCAAGTTATAATATTAATTTTAGTTTCCATTGGACTTTACATGTAGAGCAAAACTATTCCATTGGAATAAGCTGCTGATACTATAACACCTTCCTTTAATAGTTTTATTTAATTTGGAACTCAATAGTTATTCCTGCTGCATAGCATGTCCTTAAGAAATCTAATGGCGCTTGAGCTATTTCTATGTTATTTTTGGTATATATCATAGCTTGGTTAAGTTAATCTGAATTATTTACTTAGCATGAGAGAGAGAGAGAGAGAGAGAGAGAGAGAGAGAGAGAGAGAGAGGTCTGCATTACTTAACCAGAAGAAAAAAAAGAGAAAGAGTACTCCTGTACATTCAAGTGATTAAACAATATTATTGGTTTATTGTTTATGTAATTATGGATCACATATCCTTATGCATGTTTTTTTAGGAGTATTTCATTCTGCATGCTATAGGCAAATTAACTGATTTGCTAATTTCTTGAGATGAGAGATAAACAAGAAATCATTCTGAGTCTAACGATTGTTTTCGACCAGGGAGGGTACTTGCATCAAAAAAGCGAGGACAAAGATGCCAAAGGAAGCAAAGGCAAAATCATGGCGTGCGAAGTGCCCTGATCTTTTTCCTGATGTCATTTCCCAGGGTGATAGAGGTGTTTGCGCTTACTGCGCAACGATTTCTTCAGCGCAGTGGGAGCTTAACCGAGAGATGTACCTTAACCAAGTGGCGGCAAAGTCAGGAACAAGGAAAATCAAGCTTGTCTGGGAATCACTGGTAAAAAGATTGCTGGAGTTGCATGGTCTGCAACCAGGTGCTGCTACTGCTGCCGATCTGAGGAAGCACGAGGATGATTTGATAGAGAAGGGAGGCTCGATTTACGACTTAGCTGATGCTGCAGTATGGTGCTTTAAACACCTTGGTGCTGAGTCTATCTGGTACAACGAGGAGAATGCGCCTGCTAATGGCGACAGTGAGGAAGAGCCTGTCCCTGCAGGAAGATTCAACGTGCTACTGCACGACTACACACGCTACGAGGTGCTGTCAGCTGCGCAGACGAAAGCATTTCTTTCAGAAGGCAAATCAGTTCAAGCCACAGTACTTGTTGGAAGAGATTTCAGGAACCTCCAAGCGGATGAGATATATGGTTGGTGGCCCAAGGTTGACAGGGAAACAGACAAATGGGTGGAGGAACCAGGCCGACATGCTATTGTACTATTTGGTACTGGGGACGCTGGTCCTGAGTTGGAGCACCTCCAATTTCATCCATTCCTAAATTCACATGGACCACAATATGCAAATTGTGGCATGGGCTGCGTTTTCCACATGTCTCTGTCTGAACCATTCTATATTCTGGAAATGAAGGCTCCACCGAAGGTCGTGATTAAGAGCACCTCTGAGCTTCTTGCTTCTGCCGGCAGCCGTCCTCGATTGAGCCAGAGTCTTGCCAAGCCCTCTTTGCCTCCCAATGGCCGTTCCCCTTCGCCTCCCCAGGGCCGGCTCCAATCAGATCAACGCCCTGGTGCTACTCCCCATTACCGCACTCCAGCACAACGTCGTGTTCGCTGGCCCACACCTCCAAGAGGAAGAGCGTCCATAGACACGGAAAGGTGGCGATAAGACGGATGAGGTAAGCCATTTAGACAGTTTTGGGACTCACACTTCTTATCATTTGGCGTGCTTTACACCTACTGCACTACTATAGGTTATTCTTGTTTCCATTTTACATTGTTATCTCTCTCCCCCCCATAAAACATAGAACCCCCCTTGCCCCGGCTGTGCTTCATACTTACCTCTCATAAAACATAGCCGAATTTGGTTGTTTTTGTTATCATGATTTGTCTCTGGCTTTATCTTACATTATATAACCGAACATGGGGAAATTATGCTAAAAGGGAGCAATCATGGATAGAAAAAGAATCACTTCTTTAATATCCCTCTCATGTATGCTTATTTTAGGTGACTCTTGGTATGTGTAGTAAATTTTGGGAGATAAAAAGGAAGAGGCAAGAACTCATTACCGTGTCATGTAACTACGAATCAGAAAAAACGGAGACCATTATAATATAGGGATGGCTTAATTAGCTTACCGGGAGCAGATAAATGCATGATAGATGCTTTATTGAATAAATCTAACATATTCGATATATGATTTGAAGTATTTCCGCCAATAATATAATTAAAAATAAATGGTGACAAACTCAAAACATACAACTGGTAGGGGCTAGGGTTCTACCGGGTCTAGGGCGGAGGTTGTAAGGGTGGAAGTGAGGGCGGAGAGGCTGGAGGGCTCGGCGCCGGCGGCTGGGCGCCGTCGCGGAGGAAGGAGGCGGCGGCTAGGGTTGGGTGCGGCTGGGCGCAGGGGGTCTCCCGTCTCCCTTCAGGAGACGAGACAGTATGATACTGAATATTTTTCTGATTAATCACGAAGGGTACATGTGTTTATATAGGAGGACGGCCTCCTCTAAACCCTAATTTACTTGGGCTAAGCCCACAACTAGCCACTAGTGGGCTTCTTGCGTGTATAGGTCACACCGACCATAACATCTCTCCCCGCCTTCTCAAACAGCTCGTCCTCGAGTTGAACTTCTGGAAACTGCTGGCGGAGATCTTCAAGCTTCTCCCAAGTCGCCTCGTCCTCTGGCATGCCTGTCCAATGCACCAAGACGTGCCAAACACCACGTCGCTGCTGGGCCTTCATCACGCGAGCCACACTCGCCGGGGCAGGCTCGAGACGCCCATCCGAAGTAGGTGGAAGAGCTGGTGGTGCAGACGGAGGGTCGCCACGGTAGGCCTTCAGGAGGCCGACGTTGAAGACGTCGTGGAGGCGCGAGCCCGCGGGCAGCTCAAGACGGCGGGCAGCTCAAGACGGTAGGCGAGCGTGCCGATGCGCTCCAGCACACGGAAGGGACCGGCGTAACGAGGTCCCAACTTGCGCCTGGAGCGCG
The DNA here is from genome assembly GCA_030979885.1 of Lolium multiflorum. Lineage (NCBI taxonomy): Eukaryota > Viridiplantae > Streptophyta > Magnoliopsida > Poales > Poaceae > Lolium > Lolium multiflorum. The sequence goes on along the minus strand of JAUUTY010000064.1, from coordinate 87,334 downwards.
GGTCCAAGGACTGGGTCGTCCGGTGAAGAAGGCGAGCCAGACCCAGCCGCCCGCCGCAAACTCCGGCTCGCGATGGTGTGCATCATAGTACCTCCTGGCTAGCTGCTGAGCCTGAAGTCGCCGGCGCGCCTCAGCCAGTATCTCGTCGCGGGCACGCAGCAGGTCATCCGCCGTCTCAGCACGTGCCGTGCCGGCGCATAGGGAAGCATCGCCGGCGGTGGCCTCCCGTAGACCACCTCAAAGGGAGTGGCGTGCAGCGCGGAGTGGTAGGACGTGTTGTAGCAGTACTCGGCCCACGCCAGCCAGTCCACCCAAGCTCGTGGACGATCCCGGTGATGCAGCGCAAGTACATGGCGATGATCTTGTTGACGACCTCGGACTGGCCGTCCGTCCGAGGATGAAACGCCGTGCTCATGCGGAGCTTCACGCCCGCCAACCCAAAGAGGTCCCTCCAGACGTGACCCGTGAACACAGGATCACGATCACCGACGATGGAGGACGGAAACCCGTGGAGGCGAACGATGCCGTCGAAGAAGGCGCGTTCCACGGACGCCGCCGTATAGGGATGGCCGAGGGCGATGAAGTGCGCGTACTTGGAGAAGCGGTCGACCACCGTGAGGATGACGGACTTGCCGCCAACCTTCGGCAGCCCCTCGATGAAGTCCATGGAGATGTCCGCCCACACCCGGGACGACACGTCCAGCGGCTGCAGTAAGCCCGCCGGACGGAGCATCTCCGTCTTGTTCCTCTGGCATGTGACACACGCCCGCACCCAGTCTCGCACCAGGGCGCCATCCCCTGGAATGTAAAAATCAGCGCGGAGACGGTGCAGGGTCTTCTGGACGCCCTCGTGACCTGCAGAATGCGCCAAGGACAAGGCCTGGTGGCGCAGGTCTCCATGATCCGGCACGAAGATGCGGCGCCATGGAGGAGTAGTCCCTCGTCCAGGCGCCATGGCGCGGCCAGCTCGCCGTCGGTCAGGCGCTGGCGCAGCTGCTGCGCATCCGCGGCCTCGGTAGTAGCGCGGCGAACCTCGTCGATGAAGGCGAAAGATGGCCCGGAGTGGATGCAGAGGGCCGCACCGACCGTGGGCGCGTCCGAGGCGTCGTCAACGTCGCGGCGGGACAGGGCGTCGGCGACTGTGTTGAGGCGGCCGGGGCGGTACTCGACGGTGAAGTCGAAGCCGAAGAGCTTGCTGATCCAGTGATGTTGCGGCACTGTGGAGAGGCGCTGATCCAGCAAGAACTTCAGGCTGTGTGGTCCGTGCGCACACGGAACGTCCGGCCCCAAAGATACGCCCGGCAGTGGCGCACCGCCCGACCAGCCCGATCAGCTCGCGCTCATATGCGGCGAGCTTGTGGTGGCGCGCGGCGGGCGACCGAAGAAAGCGAGTGGCCCTCGCTCGCGAAGGACGGCGCGCCGATGCCGGAGGCGCGCAGTCCACCACGAACGGCCGGAACGGCGTGGCGAGCGCCCGGCGTGGGCGAAGCTGCCGCGCTCGTCCCAGGAGGGCGTCGCGGCGAAGCCCGTGCGTGAGAGGCGCGGCGATGAGGCCGAAGTCCTGGATGTACCATCGGTAGTATCCTGCGAGGCCCAAAAATCCGCGAAGAGCTCGCGGCGACTGGGGCGTCGGCCAGGCGGCGACGGCGGCGGAGATGACATGGCCCAAGTACGCGACGGAGGTCATGCCAAACGAGCACTTCGAGCGCTTGAGATGAAGACGATGCGCTCGAAGCTCGTTGAAGATGATGGCCACGTGCTGCAGGTGCTCCGCCCAGGATGCGCTGTAGATCAAAATATCATCAAAGAAAACAAGCACAAAGCGGCGTAAGTAGGGGCTGAGCACGTCGTTCATCAGGGCCTGGAAGGTCGCCGGCGCGTTGGAGAGGCCGAACGACATCACCAAAAACTCGTAGTGGCCATGGTGAGTGCGGAACGCCGTCTTGGCGATGTCGTCCGGGTGCATGCGCACCTGATGATAGCCCGAGCGCAAGTCGAGCTTTGTGAAGAAGCGCGCGCCATGCAGCTCGTCCAAGAGCTCATCCACGACGGGGATGGGGAACTTGTCCTTGGACGTGATGGTGTTGAGGGCGCGGAAGTCGATGCAGAAGCGCCACGTGCCGTCGGCCTTGCGCACAAGGAGCACGGGGGCGCAGAACGGCGACGTCGAAATCCGAATGATGCCCTGTGCTAGCATGACCGCCACCTGGTGCTCGAGCTCGTCCTTCTGCAGCTGGGGGTACCGGTACGGCCGCACAGCTACGGGTGCCGTGTTCGGCAGCAGGTGTATGCGGTGGTCACAGGGCCGCGAGGGAGGGAGGCCCTGCGGCTCGTCGAAGAGGTCTCCGTGCTGCTGCAGTAAGTCGGCCAGGAGCGGATGCGCCTCGTCAAGCGCGGCGGCCATCAGGTGGAGCTGCGGGGATGCGCCAGTGTTGCCCGCGCCCGTCCAGTGAACCCGGCGGCCACCTTCGCGCCAGAAGATGAGGGACAACACGTCGAGGTCCCACAGGATGGGGCCTAAGGTGCTCAGGAAGTCGAGGCCGACGATGAAGTCGTAGCAGCCTAAGTCCATGCCGACGCAGTCGATGGAGAACGGCTCGTCGCCTACGAGCACGGGAACCTGTCGCGCCACGCCCTGGCACGTAAGACGGTCCCCGTTGGCGACGGTGACGCTGTACTTCTCCGATCCCGCCGGCTGGAGAGCGAGGCGGCGCATGGCTGTGTTGGACAGGAAGTTGTGCGTCGAGCCCGTGTCCACCAGCGCAGTGAGACGCTCCCCGTTGATCGTCACCGGGAGCAGCATCGTCTTTGCCGTCTTGATGCCCGCCATAGCCCGTGTCCACCAGCGTAGGTCGTGACACCGGCCTCAGTGACGGTGGCGGCCGCGAGCTCGGCGGTGAGGGCCTCCACGTCGGCGTCGTCGACGGTCTCCAGGTAGAAGAGGCGGGCGCATGTGTGGCCCGACGCGTACTCGTCGCAGTTGAAGCACAGCCCCTGGCGGCGCCGCTCGAGCTGCTCCGCAGCCGTCAGCTGCTTGAAGGGGCGAGTCGGCGCAGGAGGGCCCGCGGGCGCAGCGGCCGGCGCGGGGCGGTGGGCGTCGGGGCGGGTCGGAGCGCGGGACGAGTGCTGCCACGTTGCGCGTAGACCTGCTGCATGGCGATGGCGCGCTGCTCGTAGGCCCGTGCGTAGTACATGGCCGTCTGCAGGTCCTCAGGCTCGCGCATCTCGACGTCGACGCGGATGTAGTCGGAGGCCGCCGACGAAGAGATCGGCGCGCGCCGCGCCGAGACGCCGGGGCATGGCACGCGAGCGCCGAAAGTGGTCGGCGAAGTCCTGGACCGTGGTGGTGAAGGCGAAGCGTCCCAGCTCGGCAAGGCGGCTGCCGCGGAGGGTCGGCCCAAACCGTGGAGGCACAGGTCGCGGAAGCGCTCTGGGCATCCCGCCCTCGTCCTGCTCGAGGGCGTAGTACCAAGTCTGCGCGGCGCCCGTAGGTGATAGGAGGCGATCCACGTGCGGCGGCGCTGAGCGTCCGTTGCCCCGAAAGAACTGCTCACACTGTTCAGCCAGTTCAGGGGGTCGATGGCGCCGTCGTAGGTGGCGAACTCCAGCTTGGTGAAGCGGGGCGGCTGCTCCGCCGAGGCGTGCCCCGGAGGCGCCCTCCTGGCGGCCCGGGGTGAAGGACGTGCTCTCGGCGAAGGGGGCAACAAACCCGCCAGGACCTCCAAAGGTGTGGGCGGGCTGCTGGACCGTCGTCCGCGCCGCAGTCTGAGTGTAGACGGGCGACGCGTCGGTCCATGTGGGGATTGGCGAGGGCGATGGCGGCCACCACGCGGGCGGCCCTTGCGCGACGAGGCGGCGGTGTCGGGGTGGCGGCCGGGACGGCGGCGGCGGGGGCGGCGGGTGCTGGCCGGCTTTGATCTCCGCGAGCTCGAAGCGGATGGCGCGGAGATGTCGGCGAGGTCCGCCAGTGTAGCGGGCAGGAGGTCGAGGCCCGTGGGGGCGGCGGCGGCCTGGATGGCAGCGGCGGTGGCGGCCCCCTGGTCTCCGTCGGCGGCGGCCCCCTGCGGCGCGTGGGCGCCTGTCATGGTGGCGGAGGTGGCGGGGGTGGTGTTGGTGGCGGCGGCGGACATGGCGGTGATGGGTTCGACGGGGAGGCTGTTGGAGCCCATTAGACCTAGGCAATCTGATACCAAAGTGGTAGGGGCTAGGATTCTACCGGGTCTAGGGCGGAGGTTGTAAGGGCGGCGAGGCTGGAGGGCTCGCCGGCGGCTGGGCGCCGTCGCGGAGGAAGGAGGCTGCGGCTAGGGTTGGGTGCGGCTGGGCGCAGGGGGTCTCCCGTCTCCCTTCAGGAGACTGATACTGAATATTTGTCTGATTAATCACGAAGGGTACATGTGTTTATATAGGAGGACGGCCTCCTCTAAACCCTAATTTACTTGGGCTAAGCCCCTAATTTACTTGAGCTAAGCCCACAACTAGCGACCATAACAACAACATGCCGGGATACAAAATGCTGGAAAACAATATGCAGATTCGTAGTTAAACCAGTGCTAGGTACGAAAGGTCAATGTATTGGTCCTTGTTCTCAAAATTTTCCTCCATTGTTCTTGGGGTTACTACATCTGCATCAGACCTAGGCACTAAAGTTTAACCTCTCCTTTCAAGCCGTAGCCCCCCCCCCCACAATGCTGCGGTAGAGTGAGGGGTCCACTGCCGTGCCGTTGCCGTTCTTGCTCAGCTTCAGTCGTGACTCCATGGGCGCTGCAGTTGGGTTGCAGTCAAGCATACCCATTTTGTCGAGCAGCTTCTCGGCATAGGCTGCTTGCCCAATCGGATGCACCCAGGTCTCTGTAGAGGTGGTATGATAGCAAACCCAGATCGCTCATCCGGAAGAGACATCATCTCCTGCTTGAACTCACCGATGGCCGTCGAGGAGGTCCCGGTGATGATCAGATCATCGACGTACACACCGAGCAGGAGGCGTGCGCGTGTACACGGCTTACTCCAATGGGCACTTGACGAAGCCGAGCCCGACAAGGATCTTGTCCAGCTTCGAGTTCCATGCGTGCGGAGCTTGCCGGAGTCCGTACAGGGCTTTGCGCAACCGCAGTACTTTCCCCTCCGATCTGGCCTTGGCGAATCCGTGAGGTTGCGCGACGTAGACTTCCTCTTTGAGCTCTCCGTTGAGGAAGTCGCTCTTCACATCTAGGTGGTGGACCTCCCACCTTTCTTGCACAGCGACGGCGAGGAGCAGCCGCGCGACGGGAGCGAACACTTCCTCAAAGTCAACTCCCTCCTGCTGCACGAAGCCTTTGGCGGCGAGGCAGGCCTTGTGCTTCACAACGGCGCCGTTCTCGTCCCGTTTGACCTTAAAGACCCACTTCCGCCCAATGGGCTTGTGCCCTGGTGGCAGGTCAGCAAGGGCCCAGGTGTTGTTCTCTTCGATGCAGCCCATCTCCTCCTCCATCGCTTTGCTCCAGCTCGCATCCTGCAGAGCTTCAGCGACACTGCGTATGTCAAAAGTGGTGAGCAGCAGACGTGGCGGAGCGAGGTCGTCGTTGAGCAGGTCCGAGGCGCGGCGGCATCGGTGCTCCTCGCCCTCGTCTTCACCGTCCACCAGATCGGGATCGGGGGCAAATGGTGGAGTTGCGAATTCCACTCCTGGCGGCGGCGATGCAGAGGATCCCTGCTGTGGTGGCGATGGGGCTACATGGGTGGCCGGAGGTGAGGCAGAGCGTGTCGCATCGCTCCCCTCCTCCAGATCCTCTAGTCTTGTGGTGGGGTTGGGCGTGAAAGTATATTCCACGACGAATTCCCCACCCAAGTCCTCTGCGTGCCACCCTTGCTCCAGTCCCAGCTTCCTCCTCGTCGAAGACCACATCGCAGGAGATGTGCACGCGGTGAGTGACTGGGTTGTACACCCTGTACACCTTGGAGCCAGGCTCGTACCCAATGAAGATCATCGGCGTACTCCTGTCATCGAGCTTACGCAGAAGCGGCCGCGCGATCTTGACATGAGCGACACAGCCGAACACGCGAAGGTGCTCGACCGACGGCTTCTTCCCGTACCACGCCTCATACGGAGTCCGGCCTTTGGCACTGCGAGTGAAGGACCGTTGAGCACGAATATGGCCGTCGTTACCGCCTCGCTCCAGAAGAAACTTGGCAGATTCTTCGCCTTCTATCATGCTCCTCGCCATGCCCACCATCGTCTGGTTACTACGCTCTACCACGCCATTCTGCTGTGGTGAGTAGGACGCCGTCAGGTGACGTTTGACTCCGGTGTTGGCGAAGTGGGCGGCAAGCGTGGACGACGTGAACTCCCCGCCACGGTTCCTGCGCAGGGTGCGGAGCTGGCGGCGTGCCTCCGTCTGCGCCTCAGCCTGGAAGCGCTTGAGTGCCGCGGCTGCCTCATCCTTCGTCGAGAGCAGCACCAACCACATGAAGCGACTGTGGTCATCGACGAGGAGGAGGAAGTAGCGGCGTCCAGCTGGCGTTGGCGGCGTGATTGCGCCGCACAGGACGGCGTGGACAAGCTCGAGCGGCTCCTCCACTCGAAACTTCGCCTGCTGAGGGAACGGCGTTCGCCGTTGCTTGCCTGCAAGGCAGGCCTCGCAAAGCTCTCCGGTGGGCTCGATGGCTAGCAGCCCTCGCACCATGCCGTTCCTCGTCAGCTTATAGAGGCGGTTTGGAGCCTGCTTTACCTTCAGCAACCGCTTGTCGCGGCGGTCCAGGATCGTCAGCACGCCGCGGCGAATGCGGATGTCGCAGGCGAGCTCGTCGAGCTGACCAAGGCTCACGATGCTGCTCTTCAGTTTCGGGATGAAGTACACATCAGAGAAAGCGCGTTGCGGTCCTCCGTCGATGCAGAACACGATGGTGCCACGCCCCTTGATCTGTACCACCGAGCCGTAGCGGGCGTTGCCAGTGATGGTTTCGTCGGGCGTCGAGAACGTCGCATGATCACCAGTCATGTGATTCGACGCGCCGGTGTCGAGGTACCACGTCGAGTCGGGCCGCTTGTCAGCGCGCCCAGGGATGACCATGGCCTTCTCCTCGTTGAGGAGCACGAGGGCACGCTCTGGTGTCCTCTGCTCTGCTGCAGCCTCACGCTGCAGGGCTGGAGACGACTGCGTTGGAGCTGGCGCAGGTGGCTGCGCGTCGAGCTCGATCTCCACGAGCAGCATCGCAGGATCAACATCGTCGTCCTCCTTGGCGAGGTGAGCTTCCTCCTCGCGTTTCTTCTTACGGCAATCTCGTGCCCAGTGACCCTTCTTGCCGTAGTAGCGACATACGTCGTCGCGCTTGGCACCGCCGGCGTCGCGAGCTGGGCGCCTGTCATTGCGTCCCTTGCCGTGTTCCTCCCTTGGCGGTTGTCACCGCCAGAGCTGCTGCCGCCTGCGTCGTGGGTGGCACGCTGCTTCTGTCGCGAGCGCCACTCCTCTTCGTTGAGGAGCAGCTGCGCTGACCCGCCCTCGTTGTCGATAGCGTCGTTTTCCTCCACCACGAGCAATCTCCCGCACAACTCCTCAATAGACATCTGCTTGAGATCTAACAGAGACTCAATTGAGGAGGCCATCTTGCGATACTTACGGGCAGGACGCGGAGGAACTTTCTGACGGCCTTGCGCTCGTCCTCCGGGTCGTCGAGGATCTCCAGGTCGGCGAGGATGGTGGTGAGGCGCAGGGCGAACTCCTCGACATTCTCCCCGTCCCTGAAGGCGAGGCGATCGTACTCGCGGCGGCGCGTCTGCGCTTTGTCGTCGCGGACGCGTTCTGCTCCAACGCGGAGCGTCCTGAGCATATCCCACGCGGCCTTGGTGCTGTCCTTGGCGGCAAGGGTGCATACGAGCTCCGGCGGCACGGCGCGGAGGAGAGCCGACAGAGCCGCACGATCTTCGTGCTCGTCGCACTCGTCCTCGTTCACGGCATCCAGCACTCGTCCTCGTTCTCGGCGTCCCAGAGGCCATGAACCTGAAGTTGCACTCGCATGAGCACCGCCCAGTCCGCGTAGTTGGTCCGCGTCAAGGTTGGCCACTTCAAGCCGGTGACCTCACGCGCGACCTTCTACCTCAACACCAGCTCGCGCCCATGGTGCTGGCTCCGACCACGGCGAGCTAGCGATCGAGACGGCGAGCGAGCAGCCGAGCACGATGGAGATTTGGAGCCTGACACGGTCGCATTCGTGGGCTTCTTCTTCCCTCCTTGCGCTGACTTCGCCGGTGGCGGCGGCGTACCTACCATGATCGGCAGGCTCTGATACCACTTGAACCCTCTCTTCTCACGATCTGAAAAATAAGAGAACAGAGAGGCGAGGTTTTGTGCTGCGTGCAACTGTTGCAGCTTATCTGGTTTTCTCAAAAGGGAACGTGCATAACCTCCACGATGTCCACAACGAAGGTGCCATCCCGCGCCCAGGCAACGAGGAGATCGGGTCAAGCACAAGACCGATTCCTAGTCTATGAGCTCCAAAGAAATAGCTGAACTCTAACTAAACCTGAAACTGTCGAAGAGAAGACAGTGCTATCTGACCGAAACTGAAAAACTAAACAGCTAGATTAACCAACATTTCTGCCAATAATATAATTAAAAATAAATGGTGACAAACTCAAAACATACAACATGACGGGATACAAAATGCTGGAAAACAATATGCAGATTCGTAGTTAAACCAGTGCTAGGTGCGAAAGGTCAATGTATTGGTCCTTGTTCTCAAGATTTTCCTCTGTCCTTTAGGGGTTACTACATCTGCATCAGACCTAGGCACTAAAGTTTAACCTCTCCTTTCAAGCCTCTTCAGGAGGTGTTGCTGAACCTTGTAATGTATCGCTAAGCGATAAAACAGAAGTTAAAACCATACTTTTTTTTTTATCCTGGCATCATGCCTTTCATTAACCAGAACGAAAGCTGGGGCATCACCCGGTCATACAGCTTGGGGTTGCTGATCCAGCTTCGCTCCATCCGTAGCACATGCGTTCGCTAATTTATTACAAGCCCTTGGGCAGAAAGAAATCGAAAGCAAAGTAAAGTTTAACATAGCAAAAACTTTAATCTCCCAAAAAGGACGCCATTAAGCCAGAGGTCCTGATCATCACCTTTGATGGCATTCACCAATACCTGGGTATCTGTTTACATGTCCAGTGGCAGCCACCGAGTGCCAGCGTGCCGCACGTGCACAGCTGCAGATTATAATGAAAAAAAATTGGAATAGAAAAAAAAACACCACAGAGGCATCAAAATCTACCCTTGCGATCAGCCGGTAGTCATCAATCTTACTACAGCCACCCCTTCCGACAGGGAGAGGACTCCTGGGGAATAGTAGTAATAGTAGTAAGAGTGGATCAACTGTAAAAAATAAGATTCATTACAAAATGAATCAAAATTTCAATTTGGAGACCCGTTGCTTTAATACAATCCGACTGCACACAAAAGAGGTCGATAAAATCATCTCCTTCTCCTCAACCCATTTGAAGTAGCGCTTGCCAATGCAGTTCTCGCCGCCTCTCAGACCGCCGTGTCTGATCCATCCGGTCTGGCAGCTTGACGGCTGATCAATTCTGGAGGATCCATCTAATCCTGGAGATTGTCCACGATGGTGACTTGGTGAGGCACGCCTGTCTCATTGCACACAAAATTCGAATTTAAAAATATGGATTCATCTTTGGAAAATTTGGAAAATGCGGGATAGAACCGCTGGAGCAACCAGGCCATTCCAGAAGCATGAGATCAACACCATAAGCTACTCTATCACGACCTGCACAGCAAGGATCATATTTTGCGGAAATAGAAAAAGTTGACATGCTCGCTGATGCTAATGAAACGGAACAGGAGCTGCCTTCTTGTAGTATCTAAGCATTTTGTCAAACGAAAGACCGACCTGCACAGCAAGGGTCATATTTTGCGGAAATAGAAAAAGTTGATATGCTCGCTGATGCTAATGAAACGGAATAGGAGCTGCCTTCTTGTAGTATCTAAGCATTTTGTCAAACGAAAGACAGGCGGAGGCCTTAACTACTTGTCTCCTGCTTTGCAGTCAGTGTTAGTTGGATTTAGTTGGGTGTGTTAGGAGGAAGGAACACGGCGCGGCAGCGTCCAGCAAGCGGAGGCTGTGTGGCCAGCTCCACACAGCCTTAGGCCACAGCGTGCCAGTGCCGCTACCACGTTGTTGTGCAAGGGAGAGAAAAATGCAAGAGAGGCAGGAAGTGGTTTAATTCGTTCAGTGGCCTCTTTTCACCTCCAGTTTTTCTGGTGGTCGCGTTACGTTTGGTTCACGGCATCAGGGCCCGCAAGATTTAATCGGTTGCTCCCTCCTGTCTCTTTTGTACTAAATCCGAGTCAATTAAAAGAGACAGGAGGGAGTAGTTTTTTCATTACAAAGTACAAACGACAAGAATTAACAGGGAATAATCGTGGAAGCGAGATGAGGCTAGCGACGATGTGATCGATAGGAAAATAGTCGGGCGAAGCGAGATGAGAACGGCGACGATGCGATCCATTGGAAAATAATCGGGCGAAGCGAGATGAGGAAGACGATGATGCGATCGATGGAGTCATCGATCTCCTTGATGGAGATAGGATCCTTGCCGTGGCGGCCGGCTAGGATGGCAGCGCCCAGACGGAGCAGCGCGGCGTCGAGGATTTCCGGCCTCAGTCCATCATGTGCCTTTAGCCGCCGGCACCAACATGAGAGGATAGAAGGCACATCTGGTCCACGAGATTGGTAGAATGCATGCGCTTCAGAAGTTGGAAAGATATATTACCGTGTATTAATTATCGGCTTATTAAATACCATGATCGTGATTGATTAATTACTGTGATTGTCTTTGTAGCTTCCAATTATAATCCAATTATAAAGGCAAAAGTGCAAAGTGGATGTACCATCACCAACTCCAATATAATAGTATGGACTAACTGCACCATAAAAAATTAACCATACAATCTAATTCATTTGAGTTTTACGTGTCTTATTGTGGAAATTAGCTTGTTTCATTTATTATTATCAGGATTGTAGAAAATTACTTTATACTGTTAAAGGCAGTGGGAGATTTTTGCTCCTGTGTTTCCCTATTTCAATGCTAAGAATTGAGAACATGCCGTGCAGGTTAGGTGGTGCAGGTTTTTGTGGTGGCAAGTGGTTCTGATGTGCTATGGTGTTTACAAGTAGGAAAAGATGTTGGCACAACTTTCTGGTAATGGTATTGCTCTATCATTTGATCGGTTATTTGGCAGCCCCGGTGTTGTCTGTAACCCCTCTTTGTTTATTCGCTCTAGCAGAACTTATGTCTAGATCGATAGCAATGGGCAGTTTTGCTCATAGAACTTGTAAGCTTTGAGCAGCTCAAACCACTTCCTTTCAGAAGGCTCATCTTGACTGAGATTCAGCATGAGAGGTTCCATATGTTCCATATGTTCCATCTTCTGTAGGAGCGGCTTCTCCGGTTTTCAACTCATTTGCTTCAAAGCTGTCACTTTGAGTCATTGACAGGTTTTTTTTGCGAAATAGTTATTGACAGATATTTGGTCCTATGCTTGATCTGGCTTTGCTTGGATATGCAGTTTCTTGTGATGTGGATTCAACAGTTGGAGAGTGTAGGTAGAAGATGATACTATGGTTTTGCTTGGATATGCAGTTGACTGAACTGAAACCAACAAAAACACTAGCGCGTGCGTCGGATAGGAGTCAAGCTTTGATCAAAGTCTGCTTTGAAAACATATTCAAGTTAGCGAATATGAATGACATGATGAAGTCTGCTTTGAAGTAGATTGGCAGCTCAGTGCCTTTTTTTTACGTGAAAAATATTTCATTGCCTTCCTTTTTTACGTGAAAAATATTTCATTGCCATGGAACTGAACAGACGGTAGCCTGACTCCTCCAAATATGCGAGTAGATTACTTCCTCCCTGGCTCCCTCCCATCAAACATGTCGTAGGCTTACTTCAAATGCGTTTTTTTTTTGTTGCAAAAACATACCTAAAACGTTCAAAATGTTTCAAATTAGCCTTTTAGTTCGAATTAAAACATGAATCTTGTCTGTCGCCGTTGATCGATCAGCATAAAAATACATAAAATTGCATGAATGCCTATGATTTATTTGTGACATGTTTGAACTTTATGAGGGAGAAACTATTGATTGATTTCTAAAACATAATTGGATCCTGATATATTATAAAACATAACGATACATGATGACAGGGGCGAAGCCAGGAAAAACCGTCGCCGGGGTCAACACAAACAAGTAGAAAAATGTGTGGCAATAAAACATACCAATATGTATATAACTCGCATGGCTAGATGTGCAAGTGGTATTAATTAACAAATTTGTAATGTATACTCTAGCAAACTCACGTAATAAGGAACAATAATTGTCAACCTCGTACATGTTATGTATGCTTTAAAAAAACGTACATGTCATGTAAAAATAAAGTTGAATTACAAAACTAATTACCTCTCTATTTTCTTTGGCCTCTACGGTGTTTCATCTTGAGAAAGCGTTCTATCACAATCTTGCGTGGAGTTGAATAGAGAAGTCTTTGCTCATAGAAGCAAATGATGCACTGATTCATGAAATCATCATCAATGCGGTTACGTAGCACCGTATTCATTATTTTCATTGTTGAAAAGCATCTCTCAACGGATGCCGTGGCGACAGGCAGAACTAACACTAGCTTGAGGAGTTGATATACCAAAGGAAATGCCAAATGCTTGTTTGTACTAACCATCAGCTTAGCAAGTTCAGAAATAGTTTTCATACCCGCAAATCTTTCATCTGCTCGCACATTATCAATGTAGAATGGAAGCTCATGGGCAAGATCCTTCAATTGGATGGAATTAAAATCATCGGGATATGACTTGGCCAAATTCACTAAGGTCTCAACTTTGAAAGCATGGAAGGAATCCTTGGGACAAAATGCAGCCATTTGGGTAAGAAGAGTTGAGTTTACCTCAGTAAAACGATCATTGAACTCTCCAATTTGCAAGTCAATAACAGGGTTCAAGCAATCATATTTGTAGTGCTCATAGTTGTTGCGGTTGGTCTTCTTCCTTGGATTATGCCGGTCTATGTTCTTCCATATCCAACTTCGGAATACCATACTGCTCACAAAATGAGTAAGTTTTGTCTAACAAAGAGTCCCAACCATCATCTCTGATTTGCTGAAATTTTCTCTTTAATAACTTCACCTCTAGCATAGCCTCCAAGATGTCCTTATCTCTCCTCTGTAAGGATATAGACAAAGCATTTGCATGTCCTAAGATAAGCAACATCAAGTGTAGATGAAACACGAAGTCAAAATCATTGACATAATTTAAGAGACCACGAGCTTGATGTTTCTTTGCATCACTTGGTCCATCTTTCTTAACATATTTCAGCACGTCAATAACATCTGGGAACAAGTTATTTACGCTTATAAGAGTTTCATAGTGAGAACCCCAACGAGTGTCTCCAGCTCTTTGAAGCGACTGTTCTTGATTTAATCCTGTACCAGTGCTAAGTTGTCCACATCCGACCGCTTTCTTCACTCTAAGGGGTAAATATATAAGGCAAGAAAGTAAATGACAAATGCAAGATTTTGTTACCTCAGCATAACATTCAGCGATGTCCCTTTGAATTTCTGGAGCTACCATTTGATTATTCCGAGGAGCATCGATCAACACAATCCTCTTTGTGTTCTCATTTTGGTCCGCCAAAAGGTCCCCCAACTGCCGAAAATTTCCCCTGTTCTTAGACTCTTTTGATTCATCGTGGCCACGAAAAGCTAAACCTTGATGCAATAAGTATCGGGCCGCACTTATGGAATTATTCAACCGGATCATATACTCCTCGTGAGTGACTTTACTTTGTTTGTCTAGAGCAACAACAACTGACTGATCATGTTTTAGCAAATCATTACATCTTTTGACTGCCGTATTATGAAAGCTATTTGGGGATTTACCAACATGATCTTTTAGTCTACACCCCTTGTTCCAGCAATCAAAACCATCGACTACAAATGCATCGTTCCCCCCTTGACCTTCAATATGATCTCTGAACAAGTAACAATATAAGCAAAATGCAGCATCTTTCTTCTCACTATACTCTAGCCAGTCATATTTATCATACCATTTAGTACTAAAGCGGCGTTGGATATTTCCAATACTCCTCTGTGGATACTTAAACCCACGTTGTGGCCTATATGGATCTCTAACCAAATATTTCCGTCTTATCTCATCTTGTAGCTTCGGCCCAATATATTCAGATATCCTTTTCCTATCTGCTGGATCATAAGGAAGCTCATTTAAATTTACCGTTGACTCTCTTCGAATAGTAGGCACCGGCAAAGGGCAGGGACGTGTACTACGTATAGTACTGTTTGATGGACCTTCATGATCTGGATCATTGGTGGCGGGTGGTGGAGATTTTCTTTTCGGATTCAAAAAACGCTTCATCAGTTTTTGACTGCCTGTCAAATTAGCAAGAGACTATTAGTACACCTGCAATTTAGTATACATGGAACGTTACTGTACTGTCTTTGTTAGATTACCTGACATTATGCAAGGGGCGATTCCAGGCCTAATCTGGATTTTCCAATCCAACTGATCAATGTCTCACTACTACCCAAATCCCACCCAGACCTTCAAGAAATTAGAATGATCAACACACAGCAAACCCTAAGATAATTTGGGAATTGGGAACTGAGAATCGGTCGGATCAATTAGATGCATATACCCGTTTCAAGGGGCACTTACAGATCAATGGAAAGGAGCCGTTGAATCTTGCTGAGGAGGAGAGTGCCGAGAGATGGCCGGCGATCTGCCGTCTGTCGAACAGGAGAGTCCCTAACTGCGGAGGCACGGAAGAGGAGCGACTCGCGAAACGATTGGCAGCGATCGTGAAGTCCTGAGGCTCCTAGCTAGGCGCCTAGGCCTAGCGATTGTTTCTTTGGGGCCAATTGATTCAGCACACGCACATTTCAGTTTAGTTTGATTGGCCGGGGTCAAGCATTATTTTTACTGGGGTCATTTTATTGTACTGGGCTATATGTACCCAGGGTTAGGCCAAAGTCATAGGGGTCAATTGACCCCAAAATTTACACTGTAGCTCCGCCCCTGCATGATGAGAATTTTAATACTCGGTGAACTTGTTCTTAAACCGACATAATATTTGGAACATGATTGAAAAATATATTCAAACCAACTTTAAATGTCATCTCTTTTTCATGTTAAAAAAATGTCCTCTCTTTTCCTCAAAGGGAATATGTAGATCACTAGCTGCGGTGAGAACAATGCAATAACTGAAGAGAGGATATGGAGAGCATGTTGGTGTGTGGTTAATGGCAGAACTGACCACATGGGTAGGGTCCATTAGCATGCAGAAAATCACAATACAAGATTTACGGGAGGAATACAAACCCTACAGTAGAAGAAGCACACGAATCATGGCGTTTTTGTGTGGTGGATATGTGACCGGTAGGCCATGGTGCAGGTAGAATTGCATTTTCGGGTGATATCGGCAGAGCCGCCACCCAAGTGCTGCTCCTCCTCTGCCTATGGTAAGAACTGCCTCAAGTTTGCAACCATCCACTGTAGAGGCTTGGTCCATGCTTCTGAATGGTACGGTCAAGCTTAATATAGATGATGCTTACGTTGCACAAACTGGCTCTGCTCGGGCTGGAATGATCCTGAGGCGCTATGATGGCTCCGTCATATTCTCGACATGCAGATCCTTGAAGTTTTGTTCCTCAGCACTTGAGTCTGAGCTACAAGCATGTTTGGAAGGCGTCCGTTTGGCCCTTGATGGCTGCACGAATGATATCATCGTGGAGACTGATAACTTGGAGCTAACTTTGATGGCAAAGTCTACGGCGAGGGTTGTGTCTACTTTGAGTCATCTGATGGAGGGCCTAAGGCTGCTAATCAAGTCTGAGCGTATTATAGCGTTCAATAAAATTCCTTGAGGGCAGAATAGTGCAAGTCATGAATTAGCTAGATTTGTTATGTTTCAAAATAGGATTGAAGTTTGGTTAGATGTGGCTCCAGAGTCTCTTATGAGTCGTATCCTTCAAGATTGTAATCACACTGTTACTAATTAATACAATCTCATTTGCCCTGCAAAAAAAGAAGCATGATAATACATTAATACAACAATGGTTTATTATAAATTCTGTATAGTTCCAATCAGCACGATCGATGTGTTATTCTGGCAATCATAGGTTTGCTCTGAAAATGCACTACATCCTGCAAATCTGCAAATTTTCGTCGGTGTCGTCGGATGAGCTTTGAACGGTGAGATCTCATGTTCTCCTTCCACCACAATGCAATTTGCAGAGACCCCCCTACACATCTAATCTCTGCCACTTCCATCTCAGCAGACCACGAAATCCCATTCTCGTCTCTCAGCTCCGCATCCGAGATCGACCAGGCGAGCACCATGGCTTTGGTACTCAGCCGGACTAGTCCAGCTCGCCACCGCCGCGTCTGCTAGGATCCTCGCTCGGACGAAGCTCGCCCCCTCGTTTCTCCACCTCCGTGCGTCATTAGGCTCTCTCTCGACACCTGGAAGCTTAGCCAAGGGCGAGCGCCGCCTTCACAAGTGGGAGTTTTGCCGCATCGCCATGGAGCTCGGCAAGTTTTGCCGGTTCAACCTCGCGCTCCAGGTAGCTGTACCTGGCCGTATCTCCCTGTGTTATGACCGGCCTGTCATATGCTAGGAGGTGCCTGTGTTTGGCTACAGATGGGTAATTGTAATACTAACTGTAGTTAGTAAGATGTATTAAGTGTTCTGATCTTATCAGAATATCAGATTCAGTTATTTTCAGTTGCTATGTAGGTACAGATACATGCATTTTGTCCCCGCAGCGTAATCATTCAGGTGTGAGTTACTGTTTCTGCACAGCAATGTACTAGAGTAGAGTCTTTTGTCCAATGAGGGTATACCAAATTTGTGCCCTACAGCCGGCAGGTTCATTTGCCGATGGCAATGTTTCTACCTTTGTGGAAGCTACTGTGATGTCTGGCCTTATTTGTTCATCATTGGGTGGTGGTTTTATTTCCTTTTCTTGCCAAAGTTGGTGCATGTCCTTTTGGCCATCTGAATGTGTTGTGCCTGTGGCGGTCATGATGTTGGCGATGGGTGGCAGACAGCACAGCATCTAGATGGCTGGGGCTGGGGCTGGACACCTATTTCTATCTGCTTCGCTGCTTGCTGTCAGGATTACTCAAGGATACAGCATGTATGTACGATGTATAACATCGATTTACTTGTCTCAGAATATCAGATTCAAGTATTGTCGGCTGCTGAGTTAATACAGACATTCATATGTTCCTGCATTGTAGTAATTCAGGTTTACTGCTCCTTCTGCATTTGGAATGGGGATGTGGCCTGCAGCTTCCGGGTGCATTTACTGATGACGTTGGAACTCCAACGCACAGTGTTGTGTCAGTAAAATATTTTCCCCACAAGGGTAACTCGATGGTTTATATCAAACTTTCGGAGAATGGAGCAAGAGCTATCTCTCCCTCTCTTCTTCTAGCAATCCTGCAAAATAAAATAAAGCCTTGTGTCTCCAACTCTATTGTGTGGTTATCAAGCATAAGGTTTCGTGTAAGTAAAAGTAAATAAAGTAATAACTAAAGTAAAGTAAACTAAACAACTGAAATAAACTAAATAAAGGCGGTAAAGGTTTGTTTGTTTGGGGCTTTAGTAAAATAAGAAAGAAGAGTATTTTCGTATTTTCGGATTTAAATAGTGCTGCAAATAAAAAGTAAGATAATAGTGATTGAAAGGTGTTTCTTATGATTAAAATTGAACCGGGGTTCATGGGTTCACTTCACTATTCTCTCTTTTAAGTTGTAGTGAATAATAACAATTCATCAATGAGATATGAAGAAAATAACTTTAACATGTGTAAGATAAGCATCTATATAGGCATCGCGTCCTAACATAGAGATGATGCAACACGTCTCTCTTACACTTCACAAGATAGGAATAACTTTAAGCAATCTTGTATTAACAATTAATTGAGTATAGCCATAAGTACTTTGACATGATGTTTGAATATCAAATATGCTATCTTGAACTATCAAGATCATTATTTTTGTCACGTACTGAACATAGCACATGCATTCACTTTACTCATAGTGAGATATCAAAAGAGAAGGCAAAACCATAATAGATCATCAGTTTGTTGTTACTATTCAATCACTAAAACTACGATATTACATCTAACACACACATCACCCCACACACGTTCTTGCATACAAGTTGGATCGGAACCAATACTTAAGAAAGGTGTACCTAATATGCATCTATCAATACATCTTACACAAAGTATACCAAAATTTCATAGTATCATATCATAGAATAAAGATCCACCGCATAGATATTACAAATATGACCATAATCATGTTGGGAAGCTCATATGACACTAAGAACTATGAAGAACATGAGAGATATAGATCAAGATACTGCCACAAACCCGTAGTACAGAGGTGGACTACTCCCCCTTGACCATGGTGATGATGAGGAATACGTTGAAGAAGGTGGAGAACCCTCCGACGGCGGCTCCGGTGGAGTTTCCCCCTCCAATCTTTGCTGCTGCAGCCTCTATTTTCGTGTTTATGTGTTCTCTCTTCCCGAGAACCCTCGGGGGTTATATATATAGTGGGTTTTTTTTATGTCAAAATACGTCGGTGGTCGAAATAATCAAGCGATTTGGACGATCGATGGCCAAAAGAGCCTGGGTGGCGCGCCCTACATGTCTGGGTGCGCCACATGACCTCTTTTGGGCCTCAGGCCTCTCCAGGTGTGCTTCCAGGGTTCAGGCTGCTTCTCCCGATGAAAAAATAACCCTCTAGAAATCCTAGCTCAATTTGACTCTGTATAGGTCTCTGAAAGTGAAAAATACACAAAACAGGAAATTCCTGTTATATAGAGTTATAAACCATAAAGGGGATCATTGGTAATTGATACGTCTCAAACGTATCTATAATTTCTTATGTTCCATGCTAGTTTTATGACAATACCTACATGTTTTGTTCACACTTTATATCGTTTTGATGCGTTTTCGGAACTAACCTATTGACGAGATGCCGAAGTGCCAGTTCCTGTTTTCTGTTGTTTTTGGTTTCAGAAATCCTAGTAAGGAAATATTCTCGGAATTGGACGAAATCAACGCCCATCATCTTAGAATTCCACGAAGCTTCCAGAACACCCGAGAGCCACCAGAGGGGGGCCACAGGGCCACCACACGCCAGGGCGGCGGCCAGGGCCTGGGCCGCCCCCCTATTGTGTCACCGCCTCGTCAGCCTTCCGACTCCGCCTCTTCGCCTATTTAAAGGTCCCTGACCTAAATCTTCGAGACGGGAAAAGCCACGGTACGAGAAACTTTCCGAGCCGCCGCCATCGCGAAGCCAAGATGCGGGGGACAGGAGTCTCTGTTCGACACACCGCGGGACGGAAGTGCCCCGGAAGGCTCCTCCATCGACACCACCGCCATCTTCATCACCGCTGCGACTCCCATGAGGAGGGAGTAGTTCTCCATCGAGGCTAAGGGCTGTACCGGTAGCTATGTGGTTATCTCTCTCTCGTACTGATACAATGATGAATTGCTTTGCATGATTGAGATCCATATGATGAGCTTTGTATCGCTATTAGTCTATGTGCTACTCTTGTGATGTTATTAAAGTAGTCTATTCCTCCTTCATGGTGTAATGGTGACAGTGCATCGTGTGTACTTGGCGTAGGTTATGATCATAATCTCTTGTAGGTTATGGAGTTAATTATTACTATGATAGTATTGATGTGATTTATTCCCCTTCATAGTGTAAAGGTGACAGTGTGTATGCTATGTTAGTACTCGGTTTAGATTGCAAAGATCTATTATGCTCTAAAGGTTACTTAAACATGAATATCGAATGTTGTGGAGCTTGTTAACTCCGGCATTGAGGTGCTCTAGTAGCCCTACACAACGAATGGTGTTCATTATCAAACAAGAGTATATGTAGCACAAAGGAAGAGAACTTATTTATTTATGTGATCAATGTTGAGAGTGTTCACTAGTGAAACTATGATCCCTAGGCCTTGTTTCTGAATACTGCAATCATCGCTTGTTTACTATTTTACTGCATCTTTATTTCCTGCAATATTACTACCATCAAAGCCAGCAAGCACTTTTCTGGCGCCGTTACTACTGCTCATATACATCCATATTACTTGTATTTCACTATCTCTTCGCCGAACTAGTGCACCTATACATCTGACAAGTGTATTAGGTGTGTTGGGGACACAAGAGACTTCTTGTATCGTGATTGCGGGGTTGCTTGAGAGGGATATCTTTGACCTCTTCCTCCCTGAGTTCAATAAACCTTGGGTGATCCACTTAAGGGAAACTTGCTGATGTTCTACAAACCTCTGCTCTTGGAGGCCCAACACTGTCTACAAGAATGGAAGCACACGTAGACATCAAACACTTTTCTGGCGCCGTTGGGAGGAAAAGGCACTCACACTCCGGTCCCAGGTAACTAAGTTATTTTCTGTTGCCGTTGTAAGTGCTCGAAGCTATTTCCTTTAGATCCTGCAATTGCATCTTTTTGTCTCTTGTTTTACACTAGTAAGGCTTAATGGAAGACAACAACAAAATGAGAGATCTTTATGAACTTTATCTTGAATTAGGACATGATGTGTTTGAAGAGAAAATTAAAAACCCATGGAACTTATGCATGCTAATGGGAATGTTATTAGTATGAATGCTTTGAACACCATTGTTGCTAATGTTATGGAAGAATTTAAGCTTGGGGAGGTCGGTTTTGATGAAAATGATCTCTTTAGTCCTCCGGGTATTGAGGAGAAAGTTTATGTTGATTATGATATGCCTCCTATTTATGATGATTATAATGATAGTGGTCTTTTGGTGCCTACTATGGAGAGTAAATTTTATTATGATTATACTATGCCTCCTACACTTGATGAGAATAATAATGATAGCTACTTTGTTGAATTTGCTCCCACTACAACTAATAAAATTGATTATGCTTATGTGGAGAGTAATGATACTTTTATGCATGTGAATAAGAATGCTTTATGTGATACTTATATTGTTGAGTTTGTTCATGATGATACTGAAAATTATTATGAGAGAGGAAAATATGGTTGTAGAAATTTTCATGTTACTAAAACACCTCTCTATATGCTGAAATTTTTGAAGTTACACTTGTTTTATCTATCTATGCTTGTTGCATTATGCTTCATGAACTTGTTTATTTACAAGATTCCTATGCATAGGAAGCATGTTAGGCTTAAATTTGTTTTGAATTTGCTTTTTGATGCTCTCTTTTGCTTCAACTCTTATTTCTTGGGAGTGCATCATTGAAATTACTGAGCCCATCTTAATGGCTATAAAGAAAGCACTTCTTGGAAGATAACCCATGTTTTTATTTTGCTACAGTACTTTTGTTTTATATTTGAGTCTTGGAAGTTGTTACTACTGTAGCAACCTCTCCTTATCTTTATTTTATTGCATTGTTGTGCCAAGTAAAGTCTTTGATAGTAGAGTTGATACTAGATTTGGATTACAGAAACAGATTTCTGTCTGTCACGAATTTGGGCAGGG
The DNA here is from genome assembly GCA_030979885.1 of Lolium multiflorum. Taxonomy (NCBI): domain Eukaryota; kingdom Viridiplantae; phylum Streptophyta; class Magnoliopsida; order Poales; family Poaceae; genus Lolium; species Lolium multiflorum. The sequence continues at coordinate 65,751 of JAUUTY010000064.1, read as the reverse complement.
TTCTCTGTAGGTAACTCAGAAAAATCTGCAATTTACGTGCGTGATCCTCAGATATGTACGCAACTTTCATTCAATTTGAGCTTTTTCATCTGAGCAAGTTAAGTGCCCCTGTAAAATTCATCTTTACGGACTGTTCTGTTTTGACAGATTCTGCCTTTTATTTCGCATTGCCTGTTTTGCTGTGTTGAATGGATTTCGGTGTTCCATTAACTTTCAGAAGCTTTGGGCAATGTCCAGAAGTGTTAAGAATGATTGTGTCACCTCTGAACATGTGAATTTTTGATTATGTACTAACCCTCTAATGAGTTTGTTTCGAGTTTGGTGTGGAGGAAGTTTTCAAGGGTCAAGAGAGGAGGATGATACAATATGATCAAGAAGAGTGAAAAGTCTAAGCTTGGGGATGCCCCCGTGGTTCATCCCTGCATATTTCAAGAAGACTCAAGCATCTAAGCTTGGGGATGCCCAAGGCATCCCCTTCTTCACTACAAGAAAAGTTGCCATGGCCGACGAAGTTGAAGTCGCGCCGTGGTTGCTGGTGACCATGGCCGACGATTTTTGGTCTCTCCGTTGTGCATGCCAAATCGTTTTTTTTCTTGTTTTTGAGGCCACCTAGCCCGACGAAAACCGGCAAAACGTGGCGTATGGTGGCCCGGGACGTGGTGCATCTCGAAATCTCGGGTTCGCCGGCCGAGTCAACGCAAATCCGCACCGCCGAGGGATGTAGGGCTTAGATGGTAGCCTCTCTGGCATTGTTTTTTTTCTCGATCGTGCCATCTCGTTCAACGTTCTCCGATCGAGCCGTTTACGATGCAGGATCATGGGTCCCGCATGTCATCCTCTATGAACCAAAATTCTTTCTATTTTTGGATTTTTTTGACCCCCGATTTCTGGCTACTTCCTTTTTCTTTTGATCCCTTGCTGCCTTGGAAACGTTGAGACCTCTTTGCTAAATGGGACCCGCATGTCATCCTCTATGTGCAATCAACTTTATTTTCTTGGAGTTTTTTTGGCACCTCATATTTGGTCACTTTCCTTTTTCTTTCGATCCCCCGCCTCTCAAACGGTGATACCACTGCTGCTAAATGGGACCCGCATGTCATCCTCTATGTACTATAAAACTTTCTTTTCTTGAATTATTTTTGGCAGCTCATATTTGGTCACTTGCCTTTTCTTTCGATCCCGTCCCCTCTCAAACGGTGATACCGCTGCTGCTAAATGGGACCGCATGTCATCCTCTATGTACTATAAAACTTTATTTTCTTGAATTATTTTTGGCTCCTCATATTTGGTCACTTGCCTTTTTCTTTCGATCCCTGCCGCCTCTCAAACGGTGATACCGCTGCTAAATGGGACCCGCATGTCATCCTCTATGTACTATAAAACTTTCTTTTCTTGAATTATTTTTGGCTCCTCATATTTGGTCACTTGCCTTTTTCTTTCGATCTCATGCCACGTTTGAAACGTTGAGGAACCTGCTGGCTCATGGGACCCGCATGTCATCCTCTATGTCCATCAACTTTCTTTTCTTGGATTTTTTTTTGACCGCCTAATTTCTGGCTACTTTCTTTTTCTTTTGATCTCAAGTCGCATTTGAAACGTTGGGACCGCTGCTGCAAAATGGGACCCGCATGTCATCCTGTATGTACTATAAAAGTTTTTTTCTTGGATTTTTTTCTTTTGATCCCCTGCCGCCTTGGAAACATTGAGTAAGCTGCTGACTCATGGGACCCGCATGTCATCCTCTATGTACAATCAACTTTCTTTTTTTTTGATCTCAAGCCGCATTTGAAACGTTGAGACCGCTGCTGCTAAATGGGACCCGCATGTCATCCTCTATGTACAATAAAGTTTTTCTTGGATTATCTTTGGCTCTGATATTTTGGCACTTGCCTTTTTCTTTCGATCTCATGCCTTTGAAACGTTGACTAAGCTGCTGGCTCATGGGTCCCGCATGTCATCCTCTACGACAATAAAAGTTTTCTTTCTTGGAGTTATTTTTGACCCCTAATTTGCTATTTGCCTTTTTTCTTTTGATCTCCTGCCCCTCTGAAACGATGAGGACGATGTTGGCATGTCGGTCCCACATGTCATCCTCTATGAACAATAAAGTTTCCTTTGATGGATTTATTTTGAACCCCTAATCAATTTCTGGATATTTCCTTTTTTCTTTTGATCCCATGCCGCCTTGAAATCGTGAGGATGTTGCTGCCTCATGGGTCCCGCATGTCATCCTCTCAGAACGGTAAATGTTTCTTTTCTTAGATTTTGTTTACCAAACGATTTTTGGCTTATTTTTTTCTTTCGATCTCTGTGAAAACGTTGAGGACGCTGGCTCACGGGTCCCACATGTCACCTCTATGAACAACGCCGAGGATGCTGCTGCCTCATGGGTCCCGCATGTCATCCTCTTAGAACGAAAATGTTTCTTTTCTTGGATTTTTTACCAACAGATTTTTGGTTTATTTTTTCTTTCCATCCCCTGCCGCCTTTAAAACGTTGACGACGCTGGCTCATGGGTCCCCGATGTCAGCCTCCCCGTACAACAAACATGTGATATCTTGATTATTTTGCAGACAATAGTATTGCGCTCGAGCTATTTCAAACGGATAAAATAAATCTTTATTTTTACATAAACAAACTTATATGTTGAATCTCCTTGTTTTTTTGTTTTTGCGAAGCATAGGACTTTCCTGTTTTTTTAGAAAATTCTGAACTTTCCTGATTTGGAGTGGGCTGAAATTGTACGAGTCAAAAGGCCAAGCAGGATAGTTCGAAGGCCCAGATGTCCAGATGCAGCCCAATTGAAATCTTTCTTCTTGGATTTTTTTCACCCCCGATTTCTGGCTACTTCATTTTCTTTTGGTCCCGTGCCTTGAAACGTTGAGACCGCTGCAAAATGGGACCCAAGTCATCCTCTATGTACAATAAAATTTCTTTTTTTGGATTATTTTTAGCACTCATGGGTCCCATGTCATCCTCTATGAACCAAAATTCTTTCTATTCTTGGATTTTTTTGACCCTCTGATTGGCTACTTCCTTTTTTCTTTTGATCCCTTGCCGCCTTGGAAACGTTCAGCTGCTGGTAAATGGGACCCGCATGTCATCCTCTATGTGCAATCAACTTTCTTTTCTTGGAATTTTTTTGGCACCTCATATTTGGTCACTTGCCTTTTTCTTTCGATCCGTGCAGCCTCTCAAACGGTGATACCGCTGCTGCTAAATGGGACCCGCATGTCATCCTCTATGTACTATCAAGTTTCTTTTCTTGAATTATTTTTGGCTCCTGATATTTGGTCACTTGCCTTTTTCTTTCGATCTCATGCCACGTTTGAAATGTTGAGGAACCTGCTGGCTCATGGGACCCGCATGTCATCCTCTATGTACTATAAAAGTTCATTTTCTTGGTTTTTTTCACCCTCTGATTTTTGACTATTTCTTTCTTTTTGATCCCCTGCCGCCTTTGAAACGTTGAGGGACTGTTGGCTCATAGGTCCCACATGTCAGCCAGTATGAACGATAAAGCTTTCCTTTCTTGGATTTTTTTTACCCCTAATTTCTGGCTACTTTCTTTTTCTTTTTTATCTCAAGCCGCATTTGAAACGTTGGGACAGCTGCTGCAAAATGGGACCCGCATGTCATCCTGTATGTACAATAAAAGGTTCTATTCTTGGATTATGTTTCACCCTCTGATTTTTGGTCACTTGCCTATTTCTTTCGATCTCATGCCGCCTTTGAAACGTTGAGGAACCTGCTGGCTCATGGGACCCGCATGTCATCCTCTATGTGCTATAAAAGTTTATTTTCTTGGATTTTTTTCACCCTCTGATTTTTGGCTATTTCCTTTTTCTTTTGATGCCGCCTTGGAAACGTTGAGTAAGCTGCTGACTCATGGGACCCGCGTGTCATCCTCTATGTACAATCAACTTTCTTTTCTTTTGATCTCAAGCCGCATTTGAAACGTTGAGACCGCTGCTGCTAAATGGGACCTGCATGTCATCCTCTATGTACAATAAAGTTTCTTTTCTTGGATTATCTTTGGCTCGATATTTTGTCACTTGCCTTTTTCTTTCGATCTCATGCCGCCTTTGAAACGTTGAGTAAGCTGCTGGCTCATGGGTCCCGCATGTCATCCTCTACGAACAATAAAAGTTTCCTTTCTTGCGGTTATTTTGACCCCTAATTTCTGGCTACTTCTTTTCTTTTGATCCCCCGCCGCCATTGAAACAATGAGGATTCTGCTGGCTCATGGGTCCAACATGTCAGCCTCTATGAACAATAAACCTTTCCTTTCTTGGAGTTATTTTGACCTCTAATTTCTGGCTATTTTGCCTTTTTTCAAAAATCATGTGTCGCCTTGGACACGTTGAGGATGCTGCTGCCTCATGGGTCCCGCATGTCATCCTCTCAGAATGATAAATATTTCTTTTTTTGGAAAAAAATTCAACTGATTTTTGGTTTATTTTTTCTTTCGATCCTCTGCCGTCTTTAAACGTTGACGACGCTGCTGGCTCATGGGTCCCCGATGTCAGCCTCCCGTACAAGAAACATGTGATATCTTGACTATTTTGCAGACATAAACAGTGTATTCGCTCTGAGCTATTTCAAACGGATAAATTAAATCTTTTTTTTACATAAACAAACTTATATGTTGAATCTCCTTGTTTTTGTTTTGCGAAGCATAGGACTCTCCTGTTTTTTTAGAAAAATCCGAACTTTCTGTTTTGGAGTGGGCTGAAATTGTACGAGTCAAAAGGCCCAGAGGATAGTTCGAAGGCCCAGATGTCCAGATGCAGCCCAATTGAAATCTTTCTTTTCTTTGATTTTTTTCACCCTGATTTGGCTACTTCATTTTTCTTTTGGTCCTGTGCCGCCTTGGAAACGTTGAGACCGCTGCAAAATGGGACCCGCATGTCATCCTCTATGTACAATAAAATTTATTTTTTTGGATTATTTTTGGCACTCATGGGTCCCGCATGTCATCCTCTATGAACCAAAATTCTTTCTATTCTTGGATTTTTTTTGAACCCCTGATTTCTGGCTACTGTAGGATAACGTAGCATAGAAAACAAAAAATTTCCTACCGCGAACACGAAATCCAAGCCAAGATGCAATCTAGAAGACGGTAGCAACGAGGGATTGTCGAGTCTCACCCTTGAAGAGATTCCAAAGCCTACAAGATGAGGCTCTTGTTGCTGCGGTAGACGATCACTTGCCGCTTGCAAAAGCGCGTAGAAGATCTTGATCACGGCGCCACGAACGGGCAGCACCTCCGTACTCGGTCACACGTTCGGTTGTTGATGAAGACGACGTCCACCTCCCCGTTCCAGCGGGCAGCGGAAGTAGTAGCTCCTCTTGAATCCGACAGCACGACGGCGTGGTGTCGATGGTGGTGGAGAAATCCGGCGGAGCTTCGCTAAGCGTGCGGGATGTGGTGGAGGAGAAGAGCCGCTAGGGTTTGGGAGAGGGGGCGCCGGCCTGGGTGCGGCCACCTTGGTGGTTGTTGGGGTGGCCGGCCCCCTCCCCTTGGTCCCTCTTTATATAGGTGGAAGCCCCAAGTGTTGGACTACAAGTCTCCAAATAAGACCCGAACCCAAAACCTTCCATGTGATAGGGAAACCTACCCAAGTTGGGAATCCCACTTGAGGTGGGATTCCCCTTCCATGTGAGGGGGTGGCCGGCCCCCTTGGGGAGTCCACTTGGGACTCCTCCCTTAGGGTTGGCCGGCCATGGGAGGTGGAGTCCCTCCGGGACTCCTCCTTCCTTAGCGGTTTCTTCCGGACTTTTCTAGAACCTTCTAGAACCTTCCATAGAACCTTCCGAATCATTTTCAAACACATAAAATGACATCCTATATATGAATTTTATTCTCTGGACCATTCCGGAACTCCTCGTGATGTACGGGATCTCATCCGGGACTCCGAACAAATATTCGAACTCCATTCCATATTCAAGTTCTACCATTTCAACATCCAACTTTAAGTGTGTCACCCTACGGTTCGCGAACTATGCGGACATGGTTGAGTACTCACTCCGACCAATAACCAATAGCGGGATCTGGAGATCTATAATGGCTCCCACATATTCAACGATGACTTAGTGATCGAATGAACCATTCACATACGATACCAATTCCCTTTGTCACGCGATATTTTACTTGTCCGAGGTTTGATCATCGGTATCACTCTATACCTTGTTCAACCTCGTCTCTGACAAGTACTCTTTACTCGTACCGTGGTATGTGGTCTCTTATGAACTTATTCATATGCTTGCAAGACATTAGATGACATTCCACCGAGAGGGCCCAGAGTATATCTATCCGTCATCGGGATGGACAAATCCCATTGTTGATCCATATGCCTCAACTCATACTTTCCGGATACTTAATCCCACCTTTATAACCACCCATTTACGTAGTGGCATTTGATGTAATCAAAGTACCTTTCCGGTATAAGTGATTTATATGATCTCATGGTCATAAGGACTAGGTAACTATGTATTGAAAGCTTATAGCAAATAACTTAATGACGTGATCTTATGCTACGCTTAATTGGGTGTGTCCATTACATCATTCATACAATGATATAACCTTGTTATTAATAACATCCAATGTTCATGATTATGAAACTAATCATCCATTAATCAACAAGCTAGTTAAGAGGCATACTAGGGACTCTTTGTTGTTCACATAACACACATGTATCAATGTTTCGGTTAATACAATTATAGCATCGTATGTAAACATTATCATAAACACAAAGATATATTATAATAACCTTTTTATTATTGCCTCTTGGGCATATCTCCAACAGTCTCCCACTTGCACTAGAGTCAATAATCTAGTTTACATTTGTAAAGATATAACACCTTGGCCTTCTGGTGCTTTATCATGTTTTCTCACGGGAGAGGTTTTAGTCAACGGATCTGACATGCTCAGAAACGTATGTATTTTGTAATTCATTTGCGTCTCAACGCATCACTCATTTCCAAATGAGTTGGCATTAAATATGTTTGGTCTTCTGGTGGAACCTTAATTCCGCGGTCTGAAATATGTCACTAATATTGTCACACACAATATAGCTTCAAAGTTCTGACTGTCGGAACTACACCAAGTTCTCAAAGAACCTCTTGATTTTAACATCCTTTGTCATTGTCAAAAACAATGACATACTCTGCCTTCTTTTGTAGAATCCGTCACAATATTTAGAACTTTTCTAAATCTAGCATCATGCTACCTTTTAAACAACACTTAGCCTATTTTGAGATTGAAATTTTATTTTTATATGTGACAAAACCAATATCGGTGCAACACCTTACAGCGATTTGTTTGTCATTTCTCCATATAAAACTATTTATATATCCTTGGTTCTTCTAAAGTACACAGGGATATTCTTACTGTTTGTCCAATGATCATCACATGAATCATTCTGGTATATGCTCCTAACATTTTAGAGCACAGGACATCTGATTTTTTACATATTAATTGTGATCTAAATCACTCATGTGTTTTTACTCATTGAGTGTCAGATACACTCAAGTCTTGTTAAAACTTCACATGACAAGAAAATTTTCTTAATATTTCTATATTGAACTACTTCAATATCCTTTCTATGTACTTTGACTTAAACTTATTATGTATTTCAATCTATCTTCATAGATCTTGACACTAAATATGTTTCAGTCCATATTCTTTCATTGAAGTTAATTCTCAATGAAACCTTTTATAATCAAGTATATAATTACATCATTTATAACCAACTATATGTATCTACATAAAGTATTATAAATATGTCTCAGCGCTCCCACTTAATTTCTTGCAAATGCAAGCCTCTTCATCGTTGATGAAATCAAAAACTCTTTGACTATTTCATCCGGTGAAGATTCCAACTCCGTGATACTCACTTCATCCAATTGAAGTTCGTTTACCTATCTAGTATTCCACGGACTAGCAAAACAATTGGTTGTATCTTGTATACACCTTTAATACACACTTCTGTTAAGTAATGTATTTTGCCATCCTACTATCATATCTCATGAAAGAAATATGTAGTGATTACTAGAATAATCCATATAGACTATAAGCATTGCTACAAAAGATCTAATCTTATCGTAGTCAACTCTTTGAACTTTGTCGTAAACAACTTCTCGACAAGTCGAGCTTATTCAAGGATATTCCATCCAAGTCCATCAATTTTATAGATCCGTTTACTTTCAAAGAGTATTTATCTATCTTGGATTTCATGGCGTATAGCCATTTTAATGGAGTCAGGGCCCATCATAACTTCTTTGTATGTAGTTGGTTTATCATTGTTCAAAAACAATCCTTTGTTCACAAATCATTTATTTGATCACAAAGTAAACCATACCTACAAGGTTCAATAAGTACTTCGATCTCCATGACTATAACATTTTGTAGACATGGGAGCCATGATCGTTGTGGCCGCTTCCGGAACCAATTCCGATGCTGCTCTGATCATTATGCTCAGGTTCATAAACCTTATCAAGTTTTATTGTCCTCCCACTCAAATACTTCGCTAAAAACAATTTCTTGGAAATAAGTAAGAAACATCGACAAACACTTTTGTCTTTGTCTCCATAGTGGAAAGAATTCCCAATCAATTCTGTGGGATAACCAACAAAGACATTCATCCAATTTTGGTTGTAAACTTATTTACTTTATGCTATGCATTCCAAAATTTAAGAAAGGACTATTAGGGTTCATACCCATGCCATAACTCGTATGGTGTCATTTCAACGGATCATGATGATGCTCTATTTAGTGTAAAAGCGGTAGTCACTAAAGCATAATCCACAAAAATATAATAGCATCAATATTTTATCTCATCATTGATCCAACAAGGTTTGGATACATCTCTCGGATACTCCATCATCACTATGATACTCCAAGAAACGTGAGTTGTAGAACAACTTCATAACTCTCTTAGATGTTCGCTAAAACTCGTAATTCAAATATTTCCACTATGATCCAATCATAGATATTTGACTTTTCTATTACGATGATTTCCACTTCATGCTGAAATTTATTTGAATCCATTCAAATGTTTCAAACTTCTTCCTTATTGAATATATCCACATATATATACTCAATTCATTGTTGGAAGTTTTCATGAAGTAGAAGAATCTCCCGCACACAACTATGCCCAGTGAACCACATATATCATCATGTATGTTTCCACTAAGTTAGTTTCCCGTTCAACTCTTGGCCTATGAACGGTATTTCAGTCATTCTCTTTAGAAAAGATTTGCAAGCGCCAAATGATTCAAAAATCGAATGACTCCAAAAATCCATTTGCATGGAGTTCCTTCATGCATTCCTTTCTAACATGACCTAAATGGCGGTTCCACAAATAAGTGGAATTCAAATCATTTGCCTTATGGCATTTTAGCGTCAGTGTTTATGTATGTGTGTTTTCACCATTAAGATTTATAATAACTTATCCATCATATATGGAGTAATGTCATAATTTGAACAACTCATTGTTTTATTTGACCAGAGCAAAATAACAATTATTAAGTTCTTTATTATAAATTCTAAGGGCTAGATAGAATGCCAACGACGAACATAATAACACTTTATTTTTGTTCCAGACGTGCATTCCTATCATATTCCTTGTCAGTCACTTAGGCCATTGTATTCTTGTATTGCGTTGTTTTGTATGACATTTCATACCAACCAATATGGTACTAATACCCAAGAATTTCATTGTGTGACCAAACTAGGAATACAACCATAACATGTATATCATGTATATACACCGAGCTAGACTTTCTAGTTTTTTTTCTTTCTGCCAAAATATCTTTTGTAGTTTCTCTTTTAGCTTTCCTCATTATTCAGAAAATACTTCACCTTCAATAACTTCTAGGTTTGTTGGTCAAATACCAATAACCTTGAGGTTCTTACTTTGAAGTTGATCATCATATGACAAGTGTTTCAGATTTCACTATTAGTAACTTTGTAATATGATGAACAATTTCACTCATAATTTTATCCATTATATCATGACGACTTTCCGAGACCATGTCTGTACATGTTAGGCTCGTAAAGTTTTAACCTTAGTATTCGCATGTGCAAATCTGGCTTGCACCCGTTGTATGCACACGTAGAATCTATCACACCCGATCATCACGTGATGCTTCGAAACGACGAGTCTTAGCAACGGTGCATACTAAGGACGATAACTTCATGGATATGCGAATATTATTAGTGCCCCAATAGTTGGAGGATTGTGACGCCTGGCGTCTTCAACCTTCATACATTCCCATAAAACTTATGAGTTTATGTAGTCTCACCAAATTTATATTCTATCATCTTGCAATAAGGTCTTAGATATCACATATATCTCATACCTTGATTATTTCTGAAAACTAAATTTTCAGCTCCTTACTTTTCAAACAGATTTGAACTTCAAGTTTCACGGAGACAAGATGACTTTAGGTACTAATTGAAACCATAGTTCTTTGAATCAACAATGTGAGGTTTACTAAAAGTTTGCAATAGGACTTAATCAATTCTTGATTCTTTAACAATACGGTACCAATCCGTAAAGTTTCTTGTCAGATTTTAACAGTATTTCTATCTCAATAACAAGACTAGCGCATGGTAGAAAACGGATGCCAATACTACAAAATTAATTCAAAATACTACTCAGACTATGTTTATGATAATTAGTTCATGTTTTAATCTAATTAGTAATGAACTCCCACTTAATACAACATCCCTCATAGTTGTTAAGTGGTACACGATCCAAATCCACTATACCAAAACCGATCATCACGTGAGATGATGTAGCTTCAATGGTGAACATCAACATGTTGATCATATCATCCATATGACTCGTGTTCAACCTTTCGGTTTCCGTTGTCCCGAGGCCATGTCTGTACATGCTAGGCTCGTCAAGCAAACCCAAGTATTCCGCGTGTGCAACATGGCTTACACCCGTTGTATATGAACGTTGAATCTATCACATCCGATCATCACGAGATGCTTCGAAACGATGAACTTTAACGGTGCATACGAGGGGAGAACACTTTATTATCTTGATATTAATGTGAGGGATCATCTTATAATGCTACCGTCACGATCTAAGCAAAATAAGATGCATAAAGGATTAACATCACATGCAATTCATATGTGATATGATATGGCCCTTTAGTCTTTGCGCCTTCGATCTTCATCTCCAAAGCACGGACATGATCTCCATCATCAACGGGCATGATCTCCATCATCGTCGGCGTAGCGTCAAGGTCCATGGCGCCGTCTTCATGATTGTTCACCTCATGTAGCAACTATTACAACTACTTTGAAAAACTACTCAACATGAAATTTAAAGACAACCATAAGGCTCCTGCCGGTTGCCACAATACAATAATGATCATCTCATACATATTCATCATCACATTATGGCCATATCACATCACCAAACCCTGCAAAAACAAGTTAGACGTTCTCTAATTTGGTTTGCATATTTTACGTGGTTTAGGGTTTTCGAGTGAGATCCAATCTACCTACGAACATGAACCACAACGGTGATACTAGTGTTGTCAATAGAAGAGTAAATTGAATCTTCACTATAGTAGGAGAGACAGACACCCGCAAAGCCACTTATGCAATACAAGTTGCATGTCGAGCGTGGAGCAAATCTCATGAACGCGGTCATGTAAAGTTAGCCCGAGCCGCTTCATCCCACTATGCCACAAAGATGCAAAGTACTCAAACTAAAGACAACAAAAGCATCAACGCCCACAAAACCATTGTGTTCTACTCGTGCAACCATCTATGCATAGACACGGCTCTGATACCACTGTAGGATAACGTAGCATAGAAAACAAAAAATTTCCTACCGCGAACACGAAATCCAAGCCAAGATGCAATCTAGAAGACGGTAGCAACGAGGGGATTATCGAGTCTCACCCTTGAAGAGATTCCAAAGCCTACAAGATGAGGCTCTTGTTGCTGCGGTAGACGATCACTTGCCGCTTGCAAAAGCGCGTAGAAGATCTTGATCACGGCGCCACGAACGGGCAGCACCTCCGTACTCGGTCACACGTTCGGTTGTTGATGAAGACGACGTCCACCTCCCGTTCCAGCGGGCAGCGGAAGTAGTAGCTCCTCTTGAATCCGACAGCACGACGGCGTGGTGTCGGTGGTGGTGGAGAAATCCGGCGGAGCTTCGCTAAGCGTGCGGGATGTGGTGGAGGAGAGAGAGCCGCTAGGGTTTGGGAGAGGGGGCGCCGGCCTCAAGGGGTGCGGCCACCTTGGTGGTTGTTGGGGTGGCCGGCCCCCTCCCCTTGGTCCCTCTTTATATAGGTGGAAGCCCCAAGTGTTGGACTACAAGTCTCCGAATAAGACCCGAACCCAAAACCTTCCATGTGATAGGAAACCTACCAAGGTGGGAATCCCACTTGAGGTGGGATTCCCCCCTTCCATGTGAGGGGGTGGCCGGCCCCCTTGGGGAGTCCACTTGGGACTCCTCCCCTTAGGGTTGGCCGGCCATGGGAGGTGGAGTCCTCCGGGACTCCTCCTTCCTTAGCGGTTTCTTCCGGACTTTTCTAGAACCTTCTAGAACCTTCCATAGAACCTTCCGAATCATTTTCAAACACATAAAATGACATCCTATATATGAATCTTATTCTCCGGACCATTCCGGAACTCCTCGTGATGTCCGGGATCTCATCCGGGACTCCGAACAAATATTCGAACTCCATTCCATATTCAAGTTCTACCATTTCAACATCCAACTTTAAGTGTGTCACCCTACGGTTCGCGAACTATGCGGACATGGTTGAGTACTCACTCCGACCAATAACCAATAGCGGGATCTGGAGATCCATAATGGCTCCCACATATTCAACGATGACTTAGTGATCGAATGAACCATTCATACGATACCAATTCCCTTTGTCACGCGATATTTTACTTGTCCGAGGTTTGATCATCGGTATCACTCTATACCTTGTTCAACCTCGTCTCCTGACAAGTACTCTTTACTCGTACCGTGGTATGTGGTCTCTTATGAACTTATTCATATGCTTGCAAGACATTAGACGACATTCCACCGAGAGGGCCCAGAGTATATCTATCCGTCATCGGGATGGACAAATCCCATTGTTGATCCATATGCCTCAACTCATACTTTTCGGATACTTAATCCCACCTTTATAACCACCCATTTACGCAGTGGCATTTGATGTAATCAAAGTACCTTTCCGGTATAAGTGATTTATATGATCTCATGGTCATAAGGACTAGGTAACTATGTATTGAAAGCTTATAGCAAATAACTTAATGACGTGATCTTATGCTACGCTTAATTGGGTGTGTCCATTACATCATTCATACAATGATATAACCTTGTTATTAATAACATCCAATGTTCATGATTATGAAACTAATCATCCATTAATCAACAAGCTAGTTAAGAGGCATACTAGGGACTCTTGTTGTTCACATAACACACATGTATCAATGTTTCGGTTAATACAATTATAGCATGGTATGTAAACATTATCATAAACACAAAGATATATTATAATAACCTTTTTATTATTTCCTCTTGGGCATATCTCCAACAGCTACTTCCTTTTTTCTTTTGATCCCTTGCCGCCTTGGAAACGTTGAGACCGCTGCTGCTAAATGGGACCCGCATGTCATCCTCTATGTGCAATCAACTTTCTTTTCTTGGAGTTTTTTTTGGCACCTCATATTTGGTCACTTGCCTTTTTCTTTCGATCCCCTGCCGCCTCTCAAACGGTGATACCGCTGCTAAATGGGACCCGCATGTCATCCTCTATGTACTATCAAGTTTCTTTTCTTGAATTATTTTTGGCTCCTGATATTTGGTCACTTGCCTTTTTCTTTCGATCCCGTGCAGCCTCTCAAACGGGATACCTGCTAAATGGGACTCGCATGCCATCCTCTATGTACTATCAAGTTTCTTTTCTTGGATTATCTTTGGCTCTGATATTTTGTCACTTGCCTTTTCTTTCGATCTCATGCCGCCTTTGAAACGTTAAGGACCGCTGGCTCATGGGACCCACATGTCAGCCTCTGTGAACTATAAACCTTTCCTTTGTTGGATTTATTTTTGTCCCCTAATTTCTGGCTATTTGCCTTTTTTTTGTCGCCATAGAAACAATGAGGACGCTGCTGTAAAATGGGTCCCAGATGTCATCCTCTCGGAACGATTAATGTTCCCTTTCTTGGATTTTTTTACTCGTGATTTCTAGAAAATTGACTTTTTCTCTGGATCCCCTGCCGTCTTGTTAATGTTTAGGATGCTGCTGCAAATGGGTCCCATATGTCAGCCTCAATGTACAATGAACGTTTCCCTTATTGAATTATTTTTGGCCCCTGGTTTATGGCTAATTGGCTTTTTCTTTGGATCCCCTGCAGCCTTTGAAAAGTCGAGGACGCTGCTGGCAAATGGGTCCCATATGTCATACTCTTTGAACGACAAACGTTTCCTTTCTTTGATTATTTTTGGCCCCCTAATTTCTGCCTACTTGGCTTTTTCTTTGGATCCCCTGCCGTCTTCGAAACTTTGAGGCCGATGCCGCAAATTGGGTCCCATATGTCATCCTCTCTGAACTATAAAATTTTCCTTTCTTGGATTTTGTTGACTCCTGATTTCTGGCTACTTGGCTACTTGGATTTTTCTTTGGGTCCCATATGTCAGCCTCCATGTAGACGAAATGTGTCATATCTCAGATATACTATATGGTTCAAAACGTTGCACTGGTTCACAATGGGTTTATCTTTATTTTGCAGACTTCAATACAATCTCTATCGCTCTAAGATCTTCAAGTTGATAGAATAAATCATAAAACTTTTCAGAATTTTAAAATTTCAAAATCTACTTTTTGATATTTTTTCCAAAATACAGTGATCCATGCAGGGTATGGAGTGATCAAGATTTTTCACACAGGGTATGGTTTCAAAAATTGCAACCCCCAATAATACAAAAGAAATACTTTAAAAACAACTTGTACGTAGAATGTCCTTGTTACAAAATTTATTGTTACAAAATCTTCAGCCTCTATGAACAATAAACCTTTCCTTTGTTGGATTTATTTTTTACCCCTAATTTCTGGCTATTTGCCTTTTTCTTTTGATCCCCTGCGGCCTTTGAAACGATGAGGACGATGCTGGCAGGTCGGTCCCACATGTCATCTTCTATGAAGAATAAAAGTTTCCTTTGTTGGATTTACTTTTGACCCCTAATTTCTGGCTATTTGCCTTTTTTTCTTTTGATCCTCTGCCGACTTTGAAATGATGAGGATGCTGCTGGCAGATCTGTCCCACATGTCAGACTCTCTGAACTATAAATGTTTCCTTTCTATGATTTATTTTTGACCCCTATTTTCGGGATACTTGCTTCTTCTTTTTTTTTGATATCCTACCGCATTTGAAATGTTGAGGACGCTGCTGGCTCATGGGTCCCACATGGCATCCTCTTTGGACGATAAACCTTCATTTCTTGTTAATGACAGGTTTATCTGTATTATTTTTGCAGACTAATACAAGCTCTTTCGCTCCAAGATCTTGCAAGTTAATAGAATATAAATCATGGAATTATTAGGATATGTTTTAAATTTCAAATCCACTTTATGAATTTTTAAAAATACCGTGATCCATGTGGGTATGGAGCGATCAAGGATTTTCATATTGGCCATGAGCAGTTTCAAAAATTGCAACCCAATAATTCAAAATAAATACAAACAACTTTTATGTAGAATCTTCGTGTTTTTGTTTTTTGCCAATCATAGGATCTGTGGTTCTTTAGAAAAGGGCCGACATTGCATGAGCAGAAAGGCCCATTTCTAGTTATTGGGCTTCGACAGCCGGAGCAAGTAGGCCAATAGCAAATACCATGTAGATGGCCGTTGGAACCCAAAAGTATTTGTTGCCTAGACTTAGATGCCAAACTCAGCCTTATTGACATGAACCTTGCTATGCACACGACAATTTCAGTCCGATCCGTGTACGAAACACAAGATCCAACCCTTCGTGTGAGGAAGCAGGTGGCAGCACACCTCCAGATGCTCAATCGTACATACACATATCATATAGGAGTTGTCGTATGTACATCAGTTCCGTATTGACATGTTTTTTCTTTGGTCCACAAGTGGGGTCCGCACAGTCACCTAGGTCGCTCATCTACTTCCTTGCTCGTAGTTGATGCATGTTTAGTGGCCTGCAGCAAGAATCACTGCCCCCAGGGATGTACTTTACCCTTTAGCGGCGAAAAAAATAGGAATGGTCCTCTCATGAGTATGATCAACAAGAGGTGGCTATATTATAAAGGACGTACACACATTGTAATTATAGTGCTGAAATAAATTCAATCCTAAAACAGCCATGCATGGGTTATAATATGAAGGCAACACGAAATACAAAAGCAGGGCAGTGTTCAAATAAACTGATTCAAACTAGTACGTACTAAAAACAGTGTACTACTTCTCAACACTTCAAGCATAATAAAAAAGTGTGTCAGTGTTTTTTTAAAGGTAACACCGAACGGGCAATGTTTAAAGCAGGCTTAAACCACATAGCCGCTCAGGGGCGGAGCCAGGCCCAGGGCAACAAGGGCCATGGCCCGGGTCGCAGGAAAATTTCTAGTTACCATAACGAAAAAAAAAAGTTGGCCCGGGGCGCTGGCCCAACTCGGCTGAACGAGGAAGCCTTGTTTCCCCAGGCCGCGCAGCTACGCGTACGATACTACGCCCGTACGCCTGCACGATCACGCGATCATGCGAGATCTTCGTCAATTCTAGAAACAGCGCTGCGTCTGCACACCCGCGCCGCTTCGCCCGCGCCCTGCCTGCGCGTGCGGCCGTGCGGATGCGTCGCCCGCTCGCCGCCGCCTCGGCTCTCGTCATTGCTGCGGCTGCGGGCTGCCTCTACCTGCCTCAACTCCTGATCGGGGTCCCTGGCTGCTAGTGAATTGTGATTGATCTCTCGGCAGCTGATACGTCTCCGACGTATCGATAATTTCTTATGTTCCATGCCACATTATTGATGTTATCTACATGTTTTATGCACACTTTATGTCATATTCGTACATTTTCTGGAACTAACCTATTAACAAGATGCCGAAGTGCCGGTTCCTGTTTTCTGTTTTTGGTTTCCAAATCCTAGTAAGGAAATATTCTCTAATGGACTAAATCAAAGCCCAGGGGCCTATTTTCCACGAAGCTTCCGTCCGAAGACGAGACGAAGAGGGGCCACGGGGTGGCCAAACCCTAGGGCGCGCGGCCCCACCCCTGGCCGCGCGGCCTGTGGTGTGGGCCCCCGTGCCGCCTCTTGACTTGCCCTTCCGCCTACTTAAAGCCTCCGTGACGAAACCCCTAGTACCGAGAGCCACGATACGGAAAACCTTCCGAGACGCCGCCAACGCCGATCCCATCTCGGGGATCCAGGAGATCGCCTCCGGCACCCTGCCGGAGAGGGGAATCATCTCCCGGAGGACTCTACGCCGCCATGGTCGCCTCCGGTGTGATGTGTGAGTAGTCTACCCCCGGACTATGGGTCCATAGCAGTAGCTAGATGGTTGTCTTCTCCCCATTGTGCTATCATTGTCGGATCTTGTGAGCTGCCTAACATGATCAAGATCATCTATCTGTAATTCTATATGTTGCATTTGTTGGGATCCGATGAATAGAGAATACTTGTTATGTTGATTATCAAAGTTCTATCTACGTGTTGTTTATGATCTTGCATGCTTTCCGTTACTAGTAGATGGCCAAGTAGATGCTTGTAACTCCAAGAGGGAGTACTTATGCTCGATAGTGGGTTCACGCCATTGACACTGGGACAGTGACAGAAAGTTCTAAGGTTGTGTTGTGTTGTTGCCACTAGGGATAAAACATTGATGCTATGTCTAAGGATGTAGTTGTTGATTACATTACGCACCATACTTAATGCAATTGTCTGTTGCTTTGCAACTTAATACCGGAGGGGGTTCGGATGATAACCTGAAGGTGGACTTTTTAGGCATAGATGCAGTTGGATGGCGGTCTATGTACTTTGTCGTAATGCCCAATTAAATCTCACTATACTCATCATGATATGTATGTGCATGGTCATGCCCTCTTTATTTGTCAATTGCCCAACCGTAATTTGTTCACCCAACATGCTGTTTGTCTTATGGGAGAGACACCTCTGTGGACCCCGGTCCAATTCTCTTTACTGAAATACAATCTACTACAATAATGTTTACTGTTTTCTGCAAACAATCATCTTCCACACAATACTGTTAATCCTTTGTTACAGCAAGCCGTGAGATTGACAACATCACTGTTTCGTTGGGGCAAAGTACTTTGGTTGTGTTGTGCGGGTTCCACGTTGGCGCCGGAACCCCGGTGTTGCGCCGCACTACATCCCGCCGCCATCAACCTTCAACGTGCTTCTTGGCTCCTGGTTCGATAAACCTTGGTTTCTTTCTGAGGGAAAACTGCTGTGCGCATCATACCTTCCTCTTGGGGTTCCCAACGAACGTGTGAGTTACACGCCATCAAGCTCTTTTTCTGGCGCCGCCGGGGAGATCAAGACACGCTGCAAGGGGAGTCTCCACTTCTCAATCTCTTTACTTTGTTTTTGTCTTGCTTAGTTTTATTTACTACTTTGTTTGCTGCACTAAATCAAAATACAAAAAAATTAGTTGCTAGTTTTACTTTACTTGCTATCTTGTTTGCTATATCAAAAACACAAAAAATTAGTTTACTTGCATTTACTTTATCTAGTTTGCTTTATTTACTGTTGCTAAAATGGCCAACCCTGAAAATACTAAGTTGTGTGACTTCACAACCACAAATAATAATGATTTCTTATGCACACCTATTGCTCCACCTGCTACTACAACAGAATTCTTTGAAATTAAACCTGCTTTACTGAATCTTGTTATGCGAGAGCAATTTTCTGGTGTTAGTTCTGATGATGCTGCTGCCCATCTTAATAATTTTGTTGAACTATGTGAAATGCAAAAATATAAAGATGTAGATGGTGATATTATTAAACTAAAATTGTTCCCTTTCTCATTAAGAGGAAGAGCTAAAGATTGGTTGCTATCTCTGCCTAAGAATAGTATTGATTCATGGACTAAATGCAAGGATGCTTTTATTGGTAGATATTATCCCTGCTAAAATTATATCTTTGAGGAGTAGCATAATGAATTTTAAACAATTAGATACTGAACATGTTGCTCAAGCTTGGGAAAGAATGAAATCTTTGGTTAAAAATTGCCCAACCCATGGACTGACTACTTGGATGATCATCCAAACCTTCTATGCAGGACTAAATTTTTCTTCACGGAATTTATTGGATTCAGCTGCTGGAGGTACCTTTATGTCCATCACTCTTGGTGAAGCAACAAAGCTTCTTGATAATATGATGATCAACTACTCTGAATGGCACACGGAAAGAGCTCCACAAGGTAAGAAGGTAAATTCTGTCGAAGAAACCTCTTCCTTGAGTGATAAGATTGATGCTATTATGTCTATGCTTGTGAATGATAGGACTAATATTGATCCTAATAATGTTCCATTAGCTTCATTGGTTGCACAAAGAAGAACATGTTGATATAAACTTCATTAAAAATAATAATTTCAACAACAATGCTTAATACAATTCTAGTAACAACTATAGGCCATATCCTTATAATAATGGCAACGGCTATGCTAATTCTTATGGAAATTCTTACAACAATAATAGGAATTCACCCCCTGGACTTGAAGCCATGCTTAAAGAATTTATTAGTACAAACTGCTTTTAACAAATTTGTTGAAGAAAAGCTTGGGAAAATTGATATGCTTGCTTCTAAAGTCGATAGTCTTGCTGCTGATGTTGATCTTTTGAAATCAAAAGTTTTGCCTAATGAAAATCATCATAATAAAATTGTTACTACAGCAAATGCCATCCAAGTTAGAATTAATGAGAATATAAGATTAATGGCTGAACTGCGTGCTAGGTGGGATAGAGAAGAAAATGAAAAACTAGCTAAAGAGAAGAATGTAGCTAAAGTTTGGACTATTACCACCACTAGTAATGCTAATGCTACACATGTTGCTGCACCTCCTACTAATACTAATAAAAGAATTGGTGTTAGCAATGTTTCCACTTCTAATGCAAAGCGAGAAACTGCCTGAAACTGCTAAAAAAACTGCCTGTGATAAAGCTGCTGAAATTTTTTCCAACATTGGGGATGATGATCCCATTGCTTTAGATTATAATGGTTTGAATTTTGATGATTGCCACATCTCTGAAGTTATAAAGTTCTTCAAAAACTTGCTAAAAGTCCTAATGCTAGTGCTATAAATTTAGCCTTTACACATCATATTACAAATGCTCTCATTAAAGCTAGAGAAGAGAAACTAGAGCGTGAAGCCTCTATTCCTAAAAAGCTAGAGGATGGTTGGGAGCCCATCATTAAGATGAAGGTTAAAGATTTTGATTGTAATGCTATGTGATCTTGGTGCAAGTATTTCTGTTATGCCTAAGAAAATTTATAATATGCTTGACTTGCCACCGCTGAAAAATTGTTATTTGGATGTTAATCTTGCTGATCATTCTACAAAGAAACCTTTGGGTAAAGTTGATAATGTTCGCATTACCGTTAACAATAATCTTGTTCCCGTTGATTTTGTTGTCTTGGATATTGAATGCAATGCATCTTGTCCCATTATATTGGGAAGACCTTTTCTTCGAACTGTTGGTGCTATTATTGATATGAAGGAAGGTAATATAAAATATCAATTTCCTCTCAAGAAAGGTATGGAACAAGAAAGAGAATGAAGGTACCTTTTGATTCTATTATGAGAACAAATTATGATGTTGACACTTCGTCTCTTGATAATACTTGATACACACTTTCTGAAGGCGTTAAAGAAAAGCGCTTATGGGAGACAACCCATGTTTTTACCTACAGTACTTTGTTTTTATTTTGTGTCTTGGAAGTTGTTTACTGCTGTAGCAACCTCTCCTTATCTTAGTTTTGTGTTTTGTTGTGCCAAGTTAAGCCGTTGATAGAAAAGTAAGTACTAGATTTGGATTACTGCGCAGTTCCAGATTTCTTTGCTGTCACGAATCTGGGTCCACCTCCCTGTAGGTAGCTCAGAAAATTAAGCCAATTTACGTGCATGATCCTCAGATATGTACGCAACTTTCATTCAATTTGAGCATTTTCATCTGAGCAAGTCTGGTGCCATTTTAAAATTCTTCAATACGAACTGTTCTGTTTTGACAGATTCTGCCTTTTATTTTGCATTGCCTCTTTTGCTATGTTGGATGAATTTCTTTGATCCACTAATGTCCAGTAGCATTATGCAATGTCCAGAAGTGTTAAGAATGATTGTGTCACCTCTGAATATGTTAATTTATATTGTGCACTAACCCTCTAATGAGTTGTTTCGAGTTTGGTGTGGAGGAAGTTTTCAACGATCAAGAGGAGTATGATGCAACATGATCAAGAGTGAAAGCTCTAAGCTTGGGGATGCCCGGTGGTTCACCCCTGCATATATTAAGAAGACTCAAGCGTCTAAGCATGGGGATGCAAGGCATCCCCTTCTTCATCGACAACATTATCGGGTTCCTCCCCGAAACTATATTTTTATTCCATCACATCTTATGTGCTTTTCTTGGAGCGTCGGTTTGTTTTGTTTTTTTTTGTTTTGTTTGAATAAAATGGATCCTAGCATTCACTTTATGGGAGAGAGACACGCTCCGCTGTAGCATATGGACAAGTATGTCCTTGGTTTCTACTCATAGTATTCATGCGAAGTTTCTCCTTCGTTAAATTGTTATATGGTTGGAATTGGAAAATGATACATGTAGTAATTGCTATAAATGTCTTGGGTAATGTGCTTGGCAATTGTTGTGCTCATGATTAAGCTCTTGCATCATATGCTTTGCACCCATTAATGAAGAAAACATAGAGCATGCTAAAATTTGGTTTGCATATTTGGTTTCTCTAAGGTCTAGATAATTTCTAGTATTGAGTTTGAACAACAAGGAAGACGTGTAGAGTCTTATAATGTTTTCAATATGTCTTTTATGTGAGTTTTGCTGCACCGGTTCATCCTTGTGTTTGTTTCAAATAAGCCTTGCTAGCCTAAACCTTGTATCGAGAGGGAATACTTCTCATGCATCCAAAATACTTGAGCCAACCACTATGCCATTTGTGTCCACCATACCTACCTACTACATGGTATTTTCCGCCATTCCAAAGTAAATTGCTTGAGTGCTACCTTTAAATTCCATCATTCACCTTTGCAATATATAGCTCATGGGACAAATAGCTTAAAAACTATTGTGGTATTGAATATGTAATTATGCACTTTATCTCTTATTAAGTTGCTTGTTGTGCGATAACCATGTTTCTGGGGACGCCATCAACTACTCCTTGTTGAATTTCATGTGAGTGCTATGCATGTTCTGCAATCGAAGTAAGGGCGATCTACACTAAGTTGAATGGTTTGAGCATGCATATTGTGAGAGAAGAACATTGGGCCGCTAACTAAAGCCATGATCCATGGTGAAAGTTTCATTTGGACAAACATCCTCAAATCTCTAATGAGAAAAGAATACTATTGTTGAATGCTTAAGCATTAAGAGAGGAGTCCATTATTCTATGTTGTCCCGGGATGGATGTCTAAGTTGAGAATAATCAAAGCGAAATCCAAATACGACTTTCTCACTTGAACCTTTGTACGAGCTGACATAGCAATTTTTGATACTTGGTTAAAGCATATGTATTCTTGCAGTGAATCAGGTGGTCAAGCTAATTAGGACAAATTAGGGCACTATTTAATTTTACTATACTTAAAGGGGAGCTTGCAACTTATAAGATATAAATTTACATGATGCATATGCTTTATTACTACCGTTAATAAAATTGTTTCATGTTTTCAAGAAAATCCAAGCTCTAGCACAAATATAACAATCGATGCTTTCCTCTATGGAGGACCATTCTTTTACTTTCAATGTTGAGTCGGTTCACCTCTCTCCACCTCAGAAGCAAACACTTGTGTGAACTATGCATTGATTACTTGCATATTGCCCTTATTATATTACTCTATGTTGACAATATCCATGAGATATGTATTCTGGTTAAGCAACATGAGGCTTAATCTTCTTTTATTGTTAGCTTCAATGCCTTTACTTTGAATTATTGCTTTATGAGTTAACTCTTATACAAGACTTATTTGATGCCTGTCTTGAAGTGCTATTCATGAAAAGTCTTTGCTTTATGATTCACGCTTGTTTACTCATATCATATACATCCATTGTTTTGATGGCTGCATTCACTACATATACTTTACAAATAGTATGATCAAGTTGCAGTGGCATGTCACTCATTATACGTGTTATCGTTTTACACTCGGAGCAGGCGAGAACTAAGCAGGGATGCTGATACGTCTCGACGTATCGATAATTCTTATGTTCCATGCCACATTATTGATGTTATCAACATGTTATGTACACTTTATGTCATATTCGTGCATTTTGGAACCTATTAACAAGATGCCGAAGTGCCGGTTCTTTTTCTGCTGTTTTGGTTTCAGAAATCCTAATGAAATATTCTCGGAATTGGATGAAATCAAAGCCCAGGGGCCTATTTTTCACGAAGCTTCAGTGGAAACGAGACGAAGAGGGGCCACGGGGTGGCCAAACCCTAGGGCGCTGCGGCCCCACCTGACGCGCCGGCCTGTGGTGGCCGGGGCCCCCAGGTGCACCGCCCTGCCCGACGCCACTTCCGCCTGCCAGCCTCCCCGTGTGAAACCCCCGATGCAAAGCCACGATACGGAAAACCTTCGAGAGACGCCGCCGCCGCCGATCCCATCCGGGGATCCGGGAGATCGCCTCCGGCACCCTGCCGGAGGATTCATCTCCCGGGGGACTCTACGCCGCCATGGTCGCCTCCGGTGTGATGTGTGAGTAGTCTACCCCTGGACTATGGGTCCATAGCGGTAGCTAGATGGTTGTCTTCTCCCCATTGTGCTATCATTGTCGGATCTTGTGAGCTGCTTAACATGATCAAGATCATCTATCTGTAATTCTATATGTTGCGTTTGTTGGGATCCGATGAATAGAGAATACTTGTTATGTTGATTATCAAAGTTCTATCTACGTGTTGTTTATGATCTTGCATGCTTTCCGTTACTAGTAGATGCTCTGGCCAAGTAGATGCTTGTAACTCCAAGAGGGAGTACTTATGCTCGATAGTGGGTTCATGCCTGCATTGACACCTGGGACAGTGACAGAAAGTTTAGGTTGTGTTGTCTTTGTGCCACTAGGGGCCAAACATTGATGCTATGTCTAAGGATGTAGTTGTTGATTACATTACGCACCATACTTAATGCAATTGTATGTTGCTTGCAACTTAATACTGGAGGGAGTTCGGATGATAACCTGAAGGTGGACTTTTAGGCATAGATGCGGTTGGATGGCGGTCTATGTACTTTGTCGTAATACCCAATTAAATCTCACCTATACTCATCATGATATGTATGTACATGGTCATGCCCTCTTTATTTGTCAGTGCCCAGCTTGTAATTTTGTTCACCCAACATCTTGTTGTCTTATGGGAGGAACCTCTAGTGAGCGTGGACCCCGGTCAATTCTCTTTAACGAAATACAATCTCTTGCAATACTGTTCTACGTTTTGCACCAAACAATCATCTTCTTGTACACAATACGGTTAATCTTTATTTACAATGAGCAGTGAGATTGACAACCTCCTTTGTTTCGTTGGGGCAAAAGTACTTTGGTTGTGTTGTGCGGGTTCCACGTTGCTGGAATCCCTGGTGTTGCGCCGCACTACACACCTCGGCACCATCAACCTTCAACGTGCTTCTTGGCTCCCTCTGGTTCGATAAACCTTGGTTTCTTTATGAGGAAAACTTGCTGCTGTGCTTACATCATACCTTCCTCTTGGGGTTCCCAACGAACGTGTGAGTTACACGCCATCGACAGCTTATTGAACTAGGTTTTTTTGTTTTAGACAAAGTTAAGGATTTAGGAAGTTGGACTAAATAATGAATAAGTATGGTTTTAACAGTGTTTGTAATTGATTTCATGTTTAGAACGAGAAGATGGAGAGATTTTTTTCATGATCTCAAAAGCCCAGTGCATCAACGAACCCTCAAGAAACTACTCAAAGCGAAGAAACTCCAGGGGTCGTGGAAGTACAATGGTAACTTACTATCACCGCTTTAGATATGAAATATTCAATGTTGTGCATTGATACGTCTCCGACATATCGATAATTTCTTATGTTCCATGCCACATTATTGATGATATCTACATGTTTTATGCACACTTTATGTCATATTCGTGCATTTTCTGGAACCTAGTAACAAGATGCCGAAGAGCGAGTTTGTTGTTTTCTGCTGTTTTGAGGTTTCAGAAATCCTAGTAACGAAATATTCTCGGAATTGGACGAACTCAACGCCCACGGGGTCCTGGCACATGCAAGCTTCCAGAAGACCGAAGGGGAGTCGAAGTGGGGCCACGAGGCGCCGCCACACCAGGGCAGCGCGGCCTAGGCCCTGGCCGCGCCGACCTGTGGTGTGGGGCCCTCGTGTGGCCCCCCGCGTTGCCCTTCCGCCTACTTAAAGCCTCCATCGCAAAACCCCCGATGTACAGAGAGCCACGATACGGAAAACCTTCCGGAGACGCCGCCGCCGCCAGTCCCATCTCGGGGGATTCAGGAGATCTCCTCGCACCCTGCCGGAGGGGGGATTCATCTCCCGGAGGGCTTCTTTACCGCCATGGTCGCCTCGGAGGTATTGAGTGAGTAGTTCACCCCTAGACTATGGGTCCATAGCAGTAGCTAGATGGTTGTCTACTCCTCATTTGTCTTCATTGTTGGATCTTACATGAGCTGCTAACATGATCAAGATCATCTATCTGTAATGCTATATGTTGTGTTGTCGGGATACGATGGATAGAGAATACTAGTTATGTTAATTATCAAGTTATTACCTATGTGTTATTTATGATATTGCATGCTCTCTAGTTATTAGTAGAGGCTTTTGCCAAGTTTCGCTATTAACTCCAGAGGAGTATTTATGCTCGATAGTGGGTTCATGTCTCCGTGAATCTAGGGGAGTGACAGAAATAAGGTTATGGATGTCTTTGTGCCACTAGGGATAAAACATTGATGCTATGTCAGGGATGTAGTTATTGATTAGATTACGCACCATACTTAATGCAGTTGTCTGTTGCTTTTGCAACTTAATGCTTTGGAAAGGGGTTCGGATGATAACCTGAAGGTGGACTTTTAGGCATAGATGCATGTTGGATGGCGGTCTATGTACTTTGTCGTAATGCCCTTATTAAATCTCACTATATTTATCATATCATGTATGTGCATTGTTATGCCCTCTCTATTTGTCAATTGCCCGACTGTAATTTGTTCACCCAACATGCTTTTATCTTATGGGAGAGACACCTCTAGTGAACTGTGGACCTCGGTCCATTCTTTTATACTGAAATACAAATCTGCTGCAATACTTGTTTTATCGTTTTCTTGCAAACAATCATCTTCCACACAATACGGTTAACTTTTTACGTTTGAAGCCGGTGAGATTGACAACCTCAATGTTTCGTTGGGGCAAAGTACTTTGGTTGTGTTGTGCAGGTTCCACGTTAGCGCGGAACTGGTGTTGCGCCGCACTACATCCGCCGCCATCAACCTTCAACGTGCTTCTTGGCTCCTCCTAGTTTGATAAACCTTGGTTTCTTCTCGAGGAAACTTGCTTCTGTGCGCATCACCCTTCCTCTTGGGTTCCCAACGAACGGTGAGTTACACGCCATCAAGCTCTTTTACGGCACCATTGCCGAGATCAAGACACGCCGCAAGGGGAGTCTCCACTTCCCAATCTCTTTACTTTGTTTTTGTCTTGCTTTATTTTATTTACTACTTTGTTTGCTGCACTTAAACAAAACACAAAAAAATTAGTTGCTAGCTTTACTTTATTTACTGTCTTGCTCTCTATCAAAAACACAAAAAAATTAGTTACTTGCATTTATTTTATCTAGTTTGCTTTATTTACTACTGCTAAAATGGCCACCCCTGAAAACACTAAGTTGTGTGACTTCACAACCACAAATAATAATGATTTCCTATGCACACCTATTGCTCCACCTGCTACTACAGCAGAATTCTTTGAAATTAAACCTGCTTTACTGAATCTTGTTATGCGAGAGCAATTTTCCGTGTTAGTTCGATGATGTTGCTACCCATCTCAATAATTTTGTTGAACTATGTGAAATGCAAAATTATAAGGATGTAGATGGTGATATTATTAAATTGAAATTGTTTCCTTTCTCATTAAGAGGAAGAGCTAAAGATTGGTTGCTATCTCTGCCTAAGAATAGTATTGATTCATGGACCAAATGCAAGGATGCTTTTATTGGTAGATATTATCCCCTCCCTAAAATTATATCTTTGAGAAGTAGCATAATGAATTTTAAACAATTGGATAATGAACATGTTGCTCAAGCTTGGGAAAGAATGAAATCTTTGGTTAAAAATTGCCCAACCCATGGACTGACTACTTGGATGATCATCCAAACCTTCTATGCGGGACTAAATTTTTCTTCGCGGAATTTATTGGATTCAGCTGCTGGAGTACCTTTATGTCCATCACTCTTGGTGAAGCAACAAAGCTCCTTGATAATATGATGATTAATTACTCTGAATGGCACACGGAAAGAGCTCCACAAGGTAAGAAGGTAAATTCTGTTGAAGAACCTCTTCCTTGAATGATAAGATTGATGCTATTATGTCTATGCTTGTGAATGGTAGGACTAATGTTGATCCTAATAATGTTCCAGCTTCATTGGTTGCCCAAGAAGAACATGTTGATGTAAACTTCATTAAAAATAATAATTTCAACAACAATGCTTATCGGAACAATTCTAGTAATAACTATATGCCATATCCTTATAATAATGGTAACGGTTATGCTAATTCTTATGGGAATTCTTACAACAATAATAGGAATATACCCCCTGGACTTTAAGCTATGCTTAAAGAATTTATTAGTACACAAACTGCCTTTAACAAATCTGTTGAGGAAAAGCTCAATAAAATTGATATTCTCGCTTCTAAGGTTGATAGTCTTGCCTCTGATGTTGATCTTTTGAAATCGAAAGTTATGCCTAATAGGGATATTGAAAATAAAATTGTTACTACAGCAAATGCCATCCAAGTTAGAATTAATGAGAATATAAGATTAATGGCTGAACTGCGTGCTAGGTGGGATAGAGAAGAAAATGAAAAACTAGCTAAAGAGAAAAATATAGCTAAAGTTTGGACTATTACCACCACTAGCAATGCTAATGATTCACATGTTGCTGTACCTCCTACTATCAATGATAAAATAATTGGTGTTGGCAATGCTTCTACTCCTAGTGCAAAGCGCAAAATTACACTGACTACAAACCTGAAAGCGCCGTGATAAAACGTGAAATTTTCCAACCTTGGGGATGATAATCCCATTGCTTTAGATTGTAATGATTTAGATTTTGATGATTGCCACATCTCTGAAGTTATAAAGTTCTTACAAAAACTTGCTAAGAGTCCCAATGCTAGCGCTGTAAACTTGGCTTTCACAAAACATATTACAAATGCTCTCATAAACTAGAGAAGAGAAACTAAAACTGAAACTTCTATTCCTAGAAAGCTAGAGGATGGTTGGGAGCCCATCATTAAAATGAGGGTCAATGATTTTGATTGTAATGCTTTATGTGATCTTGGTGCAAGTATTTCTGTTATGCCTAAGAAAGTCTATGATATGCTTGACTTGCCACCATTGAAAAACGTTATTTGGATGTTAATCTCATTGATAATGCTAAAAAGAAACCTTTGGGGAGAGTTGATAATGTTCATATTATGGTTAACAATAACCTTGTCCCCGTTGATTTTGTTGTCTTGGATATTGAATGCAATGCATCTTGCCCCATTATATTGGGAAGACCTTTTCTTCGAACCATTGGTGCTATTATTGATATGAGAAGGAATAATATCAATTTCCTCTCAAGAAAGGTATGGAACACTTCCCTAGAAAGATAATGAAGTTACCTTTTGATTCTATTATTAAGCAAATTATGATGTTGATGCTTAGATACTCTTGATGTTACTTGATATACACTTTAGCCTAGCTGAAAGGCGTTAAAAGCGCTTATGGGAGACAACCCATGTTTTTACTACAGTATTTTGTTTTGAATTTGAGTCTTGGGAGTTGTTTACTACTGTAGCCTCTCCTTATCTTAGTTTTGCGTTTTGTTGTTGTGGCAAGTAAAGTCTTTGATAGTAAAGTAAATACTAGATTTGGATTACGTATGATGATTTCTTTATTCACGAATGCGGGTCTAATTCTACGCCAGGTAACTGTAGCACCGGGATCGGGGGTTAGACAAATACGAGATCTTCATCGACATAAAGCCTAACCTGGAAAGCTCGAGAGACTACGGTCGAGAGAATCGGTAACCTGGCCAAGTGACTCTGACTCAAAAAATGGCCTAGCTCATAACTGAGCGAAGAACCAAAGTATTACAAGCAGAGGTCACTGACCTGGCAACATCAATCAACGAAAGCGAAGTTATGCTATTAGACATAGCAAGATATCAAAAAGGCCTAAGAGGCCAGGAGCATAACGGTGACGTCCCAGCCCATAGATTCCAGGCTGCCACCTAGGAACCCCAAGCTACTCGTCGATGTCGACTAGAAACCACCATCTGTTGGAGCGACTTCGTCTGAAACAAAAGCATGCAAAGCTGAGTACAGGGACTCAGCAAGACTTAGTACAACCTTTTAGCAAAGCGGGTATGCAGGCTTTCTGTGGAGCTTCTTTTGCGTAAAGCCAGTTTTCCTTTGTTAAACAAGAGGGAGAAGAAACTCGACTACTCAGAACCTTTAAAAGGGGATAAGAGAGCGATATCTCTAGCTCTATTGATCATCATATTGTATCCACCAAACTTCATCAGCTCGAACCACTATTCTCGGATCACCCCCTCAACACCCGGAGAAGGTGTCCGTAAACACACATTGATTGCCAAGTTTTACGATTAGGTTCAAGTTGTCTATGATCACAGAATCCATTCCCAAGTCGTCCGTAACCGTGGACACGGCTTTTCGAAAAGATTTAACCCTGCAGGGGTGCACAACTTTACCCACACGTGCCAACCGATTCTTAGTGCCAGTACATTAGCTCTCTTCCTTGGAAAGCCGGCAGAGAGTGGTTGACCACGACCTTTACCTTGTTGTCGCCGAGACCATGAGTCACGCGCTAAGGATTGTTCCGCCGTAACGGGTCAAGTCCCGAAGTCGGTCCTTAACGATGTGTGCCGAGGTGGGTTTCCCCAGGGGCCGCAACCCCCAGCCACCACGACCACGTTTACCTGCCTGTTATGTACCTTTACCCCCAAGCAAAATGCAATGCATATGTCCAAATAACACGCAAACTATGTGACTCATGGAATCTACTAGGCAAGTTAGTGAGTCGAGAGGGTACCATAATAGGGCCTCGTGTGGTTGTACGCTCAGTCTTGGTTCAAGAGGTGAGAACTCGGTTCCTAGGGTCGGCAGAAACGAAACAACCCACCACATCCCAATGTGGCCTCTCGTCTGAGCCTTTAATCATGTTTAACATCATCTCTATACTTATCACGTCAACCTGTCATGCTAGATTCATTTCATTGTATGGCTCCAGTCCGAAGACCGGAGTAGCAGCGTAACAAACTAAGCATGGCTAAGCATAACACATATATGGCTCTAGCGATGCGAACAAGCTCAGACCTAGTTTTGCTAGGAGCGGTGGATCAGGAACTCTTTGAGGCTACAAGGGTGGAACATGCAATAGACAGGATAACTCTACCTATCGATAAAAGACAGTTGAATCGTATGCAATATGTAGGATCCAGAGTAAAAGCATTTGTAAAACTTATATGAACCAGGCTAGGGCTTCCCTTTGTCCCTGACAAACCGAAGTGGATCTTCGATAATCTTGTACTTGACTTGTTTGTCGGTGGACAAATATTGACCTTCGTCGTTGTCGATCTTCATCGTCTCGGACTCGTGCTCTATCGATCGCGAAGAAGCAAATACTAGAAATAGAGAAATAACAATCAACACATGGCATCGATGCAATGCGCATACAAGTATGAATGATATGTCATATTAATGTTATTGAAACTAACCCTAAGCCATCATTGTCAAATTAAATGGAATTCGAATGCATAAAACATTGCATTTCGATGACTTCCATAAAGTGGTATTTCATTGTTCTAACAAAAGTGTTAATTGAAGTTGCTTAACTATGCATGATGATAGCATAAGTAGATAGGTTTCATTTTTCTGAACATTTTGAATATTATACATATTTTTCTGATTTAAAATGAAATAGTTATGAATTTTACTGCAGATTTAATCATTTAAAAACATTTCTGGAAATTAGGAAAAGGATTACTGCATCACGACGTCATGGTGACATCAGCGCGGAAATGAGCTCGCGGTGGAGGCGCAATTGGCCCGATTGAGAGGCGATAGCGTACGCGCGTGGGGGCATGCGGAGCAGCTAAACGCGGCCAGGCCATTTGGTCGGCGGCGCAGCTGTAAATGAATAGCCGAGCAGTGGCCGAAGCGATGATGAGCGGCGGCGGCGGGACAGTGCCGTCGAGGGCGGGGCTAGAGGGAGGGGAGAGGGAGGAAGCTGAGGGGACCGGGAGAGAGGGAAGCTCACCATGGCGCCATGGGGCCGCTCGCGAGCGCTTGGGGTGGCGGAGACGGCATGAATGCGGCGCGGGCCGCGTACCGTCGGGTAGGGTTAGGGTTAGCTCGAGGACGGCGCGGGGAAGGGAAAAAACTGGGGTTCCTAGGGTTTGGAGGGGCGGCGGAGCAGGTTATGTAGTCGCCGGCGGGCGGCGGCGTCGATCTTGGCCGCCGGCGCCCGCGGGCGACGCGCGCGTGCCGGGCACCTGCCGGATCGGACGGACGATTACGTTTTTGCGAAAACCCCCTGGGGGTTTTCACAGGCTGAGTTGGCTACTGTTGGGCCGGCCTGTGGGCTGTTTGCGTGGAGAGAAAGAGAGAGGAGAGTTGGGCTGCGGCCCAAGACTGAGGAGGAGCTCTCTTCTCCTTTATTTAAAAATTACATTTTCTATTTTGTTTCCAAATTCTTTTGCATTTTGGAACTGATTTGAAACTTCAAATTTTCTAAAACTTTCAACATAACCTGGCTTGTCAAACATTTTACAAAGTGCCATGTATGTTGACTTTGGAAAATAAAATACTTTAGAACATTTGAATGCAGAGAAGGAGATTCAAATTACCATTAGGGTTTTCAAAACATTTCCTTTTGTGCAATTTTCTTAGAAAATCATGATGCTGATGAAATGATGCACAAACAAATCCTAATTAGGGTTTAGCAAAACAGGGATGTTACAACTCTATCCCCCTTATAAGAATCTCGTCCCCGAGATTCCTAAGGTAGGAAAAGAGAAGGTAACAAGGACTAGACCGATCTTTAACGAGCTTGTCGATACCACGTTGATCTTCTTTGTTGGGGAAGTTGATCCACGACACCATGAAGAGGTTGACCCACAACACCATGAAGAGCTCTTCATTTTGCTTTCTTCACTCTAAAGGAAAGAGGGAATGACACTAGACAGTGGATCTTCACAAAGATCGGGTATCTCATGGTCAACTCATGGAAGGAGTGTTGAGAAACAACTCTTGAGCTGACAAACATGAAACACGTCAAGGTAAAAGAGGAGATGAAACACGTTTCAAATTTTGGTAGGCAATTTCTCCATGCTTGACAAGATTACGAAGGGACAAGGTAGGAAGGAGTTAAACTGCTTTTGATACCATGACGAGGCACTCTTAGAGAGGGTGACTCGTAGAAGCACGAATGATTATCCAACAAGAGCAACTTAGAATTTCAAAATCATAGTCACTTTTCTGGCAAGGGTACATGAAATGATTGTTGTCTACTCAAAAGGCTAGGGCCTAGATGACTGACGAATTCACACAACGTGTGAATTGATTAGAACTTCAGGTACTAACCAAAGGAAAGAGAAGGGTACTGTCTAGGGTGGTGCCAAGGATCAGCGGTGAGTGAAATTTCTCCGAACGAAGTTGTTGTCACCGGAGAAATGATTTTGAGGGAATGACCGAGAGACATTTAGCAACTCTGCTTATAATGTTCTCCTTGATGTTCTAGACACCAATATTAGGCTATTGAATAGCCTTCAATAGGTCATCAATCGGAGGTCAAGACTTCAGGATTGAAAAGACATCATAAGGGCAACTCCTAGAATAAGTCGCACAAGATCCTTATGGGGAGTGGTTATTATTGTTACTTCAAGAATCTTGGCATTAGGTCTTCCGACTAATTGTGTTAACCACGACATCAATCTTGCCGGATTTACAAAGAGACCTATGTCAAAAATCCTTGAGAAACACTAACCATCATTGCCGCTTGAGATTCAACTTAGGTTAGGTGTAAAGATATTTCAGACTCAGAATGTACGAATAGAAATTGCAACAACTACCACCAAGGTAAAGTTGCTAGATTCTCAAGATATAGACTATAATGTCAAGCTCCAAAAGATTGAGCCAGATTGCATAATCCATATGGTTACGACTGCCAAAGGCAATTGCGCGCATATGAACTTGCAATGTAACACCTTTGAGTCATTGTGGGGACATCAAATGAGATAATGAAGTTATTAAGCTTCTTCTCTTTGAATAAACCAGTCAGTGGCTTGGTGTGCATAGAGAAACTTTTCAAGGAATGGAGGTAACAACCTTCCATCTCAAGAATATTCGCCTGACCGACTTGTGATGATTCCCGAGGATAACAAAGGGAACTCGACTCAGATCCACGGCGACATCTTTCAGCAAGTGCACGTGAACTAGAGAAGGTCACTTCCAACATCCAGAACACATACTTCATGATAACACGAATATGGTTCTCAAAAGTTTCCAACATTAGTGCCAAACATCCAATATGGATCTCTTTCAAATATGGAGGAAATAAGAATGCCATCGATGGGCTCAACAACAAACTTATCATGATACTCCAATGAAGGACTCATATTCTATATAGACTCGGCAGAAATATTGGTCAGACCAAAGGACATGAAGGTATACTCAGATGAGATACCATGAGTATAAACATCATC
This sequence comes from Lolium multiflorum, assembly GCA_030979885.1. Lineage (NCBI taxonomy): Eukaryota > Viridiplantae > Streptophyta > Magnoliopsida > Poales > Poaceae > Lolium > Lolium multiflorum. Next base: position 31,544 of record JAUUTY010000064.1, on the reverse strand, counting down.
AAGATAGTCCCTGGAACTGAGTTTGATTTTACGATAGCCCAAAATCAAATCAAATATGGAAAAGATAGCATATCCATAAAGAAGATAATTTATGACTTCAACACGAACAAAACTAGACATCCCTTTAAGAATAATCATGTTGGATAAAGCTCTTGTCTTTCAACTCTCCAAGTTGTTGTTTAAGCTCAACCAACTAGTCCTGGATATCCAGTACGGTGTCTTGGAGAAAGGAGTAGTTCAAAGAACCAACTTACTCATGAACTCGATAACACGGTCATGTAACAACATGGTAATACTTCTAGAAAGACAACTAGAATATCACGAACCACCGGTATATCACTGAGTTCGAGAGGGGATCTTGCTTTACAAAGCAAACGATATGGTCTTGAGAGCTTTGGCATAAACCTAACTCTTTGACCGAATATGTGCGCCTGAACAAATGGACTTGGCAGCACAATCAAACTTCGCTTAGTAATTGGGGAACCAATCATGCTAAGAATGACATAAACGTTCTTGGATTTCGAAGCAATAAGAATGGCTAAGAATCTCAGATAGCCACATCAATACGCACACCCCAACATTCCCAAGCATAGAAAGCTCGAAGGAAGGGTGAGTAAAGATGTGCAAGAGCATCACTTCATCAATAAGGTCATGATACAACAAGATCTCATGATATAGAAGAGGGTGATAGTCTAAGGAACAGAAGCTAACGAGGCTTCTTAATCTATGAATTACAACACTTTGACCAAGTCTTTGAAACGGACGAGGTACTGGAGTTTGTTTCTCCTGACATACCGAAGTGGAATGTATTGACGAACCACAAGAGTAACATGCACTAGAGACACCAATGCATATTTACCACTTGGATGCTAACTAGCAGACAAAGGTTGGAAAGAAACTAAATAGGAAGAACACAATCAGGATCAGAATTCCTGAGATGTAGATGCACAAGATAACACTTTTGTGAAACTCATGCTGAAAAAAGAAGGTGTGGCGGAGTCACAGACATAGATATAAGACTCTCAAAGAGCACTCTTGTGGTGATCTATTTGGTTCAATGAAAGAACATCCGCGATAGCTAGTGGAAGGGGGAAGATATTTATTGCCGCAATTCAACACGACAACAACCACAAGCTTTAAGGCTAGCTTGATTTGGATTTAGCCATCCCGATGTAATGTTTGAACATTAACACCAGTGTTCAATGGCATGGATCTTGGGTTAAAGGCCAGCTTCATGTACTAAGATTCATAAAATAGAATCCAGCACAATCGGGGACCTTCGGTTCAAGTCCAAGGGTTAAAACCCGAGAAAGGAGTAACTACTAGATGAGTGACACAAAGGACACTACGAGGTAGTAATCACGATGTATCATCTAAAAGCAATGCATAGCTTCTGAAGTACCCAAGAAAATAGAAAGGAGGCATTCAAGGCGAAAGGAAACCTCGAAGCCTAGAACAGAAGGATGTGGAACCCACAAAATGGAGAGATCATGATGGAAGGAGATCTCTCTGTTGAAACAAAACAAAACAAAGAGGAAGCAAAGAACACACACGACTCTACAGAACTCTGCACTAGGTCAACTGGTTCAGAAACGATCTGCCCTTGAGGCACCTAAGTTTGAAAGACTAGAAGAGATAGAAAAACTTTCAAATCAACACAAGGTAAGGCACCTTAGAATTAGAGCGATACCAGATAAGGAGTAAAAAGAAGCCTAACCAGATTTTCGCAAATACTTTTAGCTTTCAAATAATTTTCACAAACACTAGACTCAACATCGACCAGTAGAAAGGGATTCCTACAGGCAGTCCTGCTCTGATACCAAAACCTGTGGCACCCCCGGGATCAGGCTAGACAAATACCAGATCTTCGTCCGACATAAGCCTAACCTAGAGCTCGAGACTACAAGAGAGAATCGGTAACACAATAGTGACTCTACGACTCAAAAAGTAATACAAGCTCATAACTGAGCGAAGAACCAAAGTATTACAGCGAGGTCAGACCAGCAACCATCAATCAATGGAAGCGAAGTTATGCTATTAGACATAGCAAGATATCAAAAAGGCCTAAGAGGCCAGGAGCATAACGGCGACGTCCCAGCCCATAGATTCCAGGCTGCCACCTGGGAACCCCAAGCTACTCGTCGATGTCAACTAGAAACCACCATCTGTTGGAGCGACTTCGTCTGAAACAAGAGCATGCAAAGCTGAGTACAGGGACTCAGCAAGACTTAGTACAACCTTTTAGCAAAGCGGTTATGCCAATTTCTGTGGAGCTTCTTTGCGAAAGCCGTTTTCCTTGTTAAACAAGAGGGGGAAGAAAGCTCGACTACTCAGAACCTTTAAAAGGGGATAAGAGAGCGACAGTTCTATCTCTATTGATCATCATGTTGTATCCACCAAACTTCATCAGCTCGAACCACTATCCTCGGATCACCCCCTCAACACCCGGAGAAGGTGTCCGTAAACACACATTGATTGCCAAGTTTTACGATTAGGTTCAAGTTGTCTATGATCACAGAATCCATTCCCAAGTCGTCCATAACCGTGGACACGGCTTTTCGAAAAGATTCATACCCTGCAGGGGTGCACAACTTTACCCACACGCGCCAACCGATTCTTAGTGCCAGTACATTAGCTCTCTTCCTTGGAAAGCCGGCAGAGAGTGGTTGACCACGACCTTTACCTTGCTGTCGCCGAGACCATGAGTCACGCGCTAAGGATTGTTCCGCCGTAACGGGTCAAGTCCCGAAGTCGGTCCTTAACGATGTCCGAGGTGGGTTTCCCCAGAGGCCGCAACCCCCAGCCACCACGACCACGCTTACCTGCCTGTTATGTACCTTTTCCCCCAAAGCATGCAATGCATATGTCCAGATAACGCGCAAACTATGTGACTCATGGAATCTACTAGGAAAGTTAGTGAGTCGAGAGGGTACCATAATAGGGCCTCGTGTGGTTGTACGCTCAGTCTTGGTTCAAGAGGCGAGAACTCGGTTCCTAGGGTCGGCAGAAACGAAACAACCCACCACATCCCAATGTGGCCTCTCGTCTGAGCCTTTAATCATGTTTAACAACATCTCTATACTTACCACGTCAACCTGTCATGCTAGTTTCATTTCATTGTATGGCTCCAGTCCGAAGACCGGAGTAGCAGCGTAACAAACTAAGCATGGCTAAGCATAAAGAGATAAAGGCTCTAGCGACGCACACATGCCCAACCTAGTTATGCTAGGAGCAGTGGATCAGTATTTGAGGCTACAAGGGTGGAACATGTAATAGATAGGATAACTCTACCTATCGATAAAAGACAGTTGAATCTTATGCAATATGTAGGAACCAGAGTAAAAGCATTTGTAAAACTTGTATGAACCAGGCTAGGGCTTGCCTTTGTCCCTGACAAACCGAAGTGGATCTTCGATAACCCTGTACTTGACTTGTTTGTCGGTGGGCAATTCTTGACCTTCGTCGTTGTCGATCTTCGTCGTCTCGGACTCGTGCTCTATCGATCGCGAAGAAGCAAATACTAGAAATAGAGAAATAACAATCAACACATGGCATCGATGCAATGCGCATACAAGTATGAATGATATGTCATATTAATGTTATTGAAACTAACCCTAAGCCATCATTGTCAAATTAAATGGAATTCGAATGCATAAAACATTGCATTTCGATGACTTCCATAAAGTGGTATTTCATTGTTCTAACAAAAGTGTTAATTGAAGTTGCTTAACTATGCATGATGATAGCATAAGTAGATAGGTTTCATTTTTCTGAACATTTTGACATATTATACATCATTTTCTGATTTAAAATGAAATAGTTATGAATTTTACCAGATTTAATCATTTAAAAACATTTCTGGAAATTAGGAAAAAGGATTACTGCATCACGCTGACGTCATGGTGACATCAGCGCGGAAATGAGCTCGCAGGTGGAGCTGCAATTGGCCGATTCAGAGGGCGATAGCGTGCGCGCGTGGGGGCATACTGGGCAGCTCGACGCGGCCGACCATTTGGTGGCGGCGCCGCTGCCAAATGGTGGCCGGAACGTGGCCGGCGATGATGGGCGGCGGCGGCCGGGACAGGTGCCCGTCGAGGGCGGGGCTAGAGGAGGAGAGGGAGGAAGCGGGGGACCGAGAGGGCTCACCTGGCGCCATGGGGTGCTTCGCGGCCTGGGGTGGCCGGAGGCGGAGAAGCGGGCGGCCGGCGGCGGGGTAGGGTTGGCCTCGAGGCGGGAAGGGGGATGTGGGGTTCAGGGTTTGGGCGGCGGAGCGTTATGTAGTCGCGGCGAGCGGTCGATCTTGGCCGCGGCGCATCGGGCTGCTTGTGCGCAACGAACTTTGGGGATGACGGCATTTTGCGAAAACCCCCTGGGGGTCGGGGTGGGCTGAGATGGGCTGCTGGTGGGTTGGCCTGCTGGGCTGCGCAGGTGGAGAGGGAAGAGAGGAGAGTTGGGCTGCGGCCCAACTAGGAGAGAGAGAGGACTTCTCCTTATTTAAAAATTCTGTTTTCTATTTTGTTTCCAAATTCTTTTGCATTTTGGAACTGATTTGAAACTTCAAATTTTCTAAAACTTTCAACATAACCTGGCTTGTCAAACATTTTACAAAGTGCCATGTATGTTGACTTTGGAAATTTTGAAATACTTTGAACATTTGAATGCAGAGAGAGGGAGATTCAAATTACCATTAGGGTTTTCAAAACATTTCCTTTTGTGCAATTTTCTTAGAAAATCATGATGCTGATGAAATGATGCACAATCAAAACCCTAATCTAGGTTTAGCAGAACAGGGGTGTTACAGTAACTCAGAAAATTAAGCCAATTTACGTGAGTGATCCTCAGATATGTACGCAACTTTCATTCAATTTGGGTATTTTCATTTGAGCAAGTCTCGTGCCCTAATAAAATCCATATTTACTGGTGTTCGTTTTTGACAGATTCTATTTTTATTTCGCATTCTCTTTGCTATGTTGGATGAATTTCTTTGATCCATTAATGTCCAATAGCTTTATGCAATGTCCATAAGTGTTAAGAATGATTGTGTCACCTCGAACATGTTAATTTTTATTGTGCACTAACCCTCTAATGAGTTGTTTGGAGTTTGGTGTGGAGGAAGTTTTCCGATCAAGAGAGGAGTATGATATAATATGATCAAGGAGAGTGGAAGTCTAAGCTTGGGGATGCCCTGGTTCCCCTACATATTCTAAGAAGACTCGCGTCTAAGCTTGGGGATGCCCAGGCATCCTTCTTCATCGACAACATTATCGTGTTCCTCCCCAACTATATTTTTATTCCACACATCTTATGTACTTTGCTTGGAGCGTCGGTTTGTTTTTGTTTTTGTTTTGTTTGAATAAAATGGATCCTAGCATTCACTGTATGGGAGAGAGACACGCTCCGTTGTAGCATATGGACAAGTATGTCCTTAGGCTTTACTCATAGTATTCATGGCGAAGTTTCTTCTTCGTTAAATTGTTATATGGTTGGAATTGGAAAATGCTACATGTAGTAATTCTAAAATGTCTTGGATAATTTGATACTTGGCAATTGTTGTGCTCATGTTTAAGCTCTTGCATCATATACTTTGCACCCATTAATGAAGAAACACTTAGAGCTTGCTAATTTGGTTTGCATATTTGGTTTCTCTAGAGTCTAGATAATATCTAGTATTGAGTTTTGAACAACAAGGAAGACGGTGTAGAGTCTTATAATATTTACAATATGTCTTTTATGTGAGTTTTGCTGCACAGTTCATCCTTGTGTTTGTTTCAAACAACCTTGCTAGCCTAAACCTTGTATCGAGAGGGAATACTTCTCATGCATCCAAAATCCTTGAGCCAACCACTATGCCATTTGTGTCCACCATATCTACCTACTACATGGTATTTCTCCGCCATTCCAAAGTAAATTTTGCTTGAGTGCTACCTTTAAAAATTCCATCATTCACCTTTGCAATATATAGCTCATGGGACAAATAGCTTAAAAACTATTGTGGTATTGAATATGTACTTATGCACTTTATCTCTTATTAAGTTGCTTGTTGTGCGATAACCATGTTTGGGGACGCCATCAACTATTCTTTGTTGAATATCATGTGAGTTGCTATGCATGTCCGTCTTGTCTGAAGTAAGAGAGATCTACCACCTTAATGGTTGGAGCATGCATATTGTTAGAGAAGAACATTGGGCCGCTAACTAAAGCCATGATTCATGGTGGAAGTTTCATTGGACATATATCCTCAATCTCATATGAGAATAATAATTGTTGCCACATGCTTATGCATTAAAGAGGAGTCCATTATCTGTTGTCCATGTTGTCCGGTATGGATGTCTAAGTTGAGAATAATCAAAAGCGAGAAATCCAAAATGCGAGCTTTCTCCTTAGACCTTTGTACCGGCGGTACCCCATTGTGACACTTGGTTAAAACATGTGTATTGTAATGATCCGGTAGTCCAAGCTAATTAGGACAAGGTGCGGGCACTATTAGTATACTATGCATGAGGCTTGCAACTTGTAAGATATAATTTACATAACTCTTATGCTTTATTACTACCGTTGACAAAATTGTTTCATGTTTTCAAAATCAAAGCTCTAGCACAAATATAACAATCGATGCTTTTCCTCTATGGAGGACCATTCTTTTACTTTCAATGTTGAGTCAGTTCACCTATTTCTCTCCACATCAAGAAGCAAACACTTGTGTGAATCGTGCATTGATTCCTACATACTTGCATATTGCACTTATTATATTACTCTATGTTGACAATATCCATAGATATACATGTTACAAGTTGAAAGCAACCTGAAACTTAATCTTCTTTGTGTTGCTTCAATGCCTTTACTTTGAATTATTGCTTTATGAGTTAACTCTTATGCAAGACTTATTGATGCTTGTCTTGAAGTGCTATTCATGAAAAGTTTGCTTTATGATTCACTTGTTTACTCATGTCATATACATTGTTTTGATCGCTGCATTCACTACATATGCTTTACAAATAGTATGATCAAGATTATGATGGCATGTCACCTGAGAAATTATCTGGTATCGTTTTGCTCACTCAGACGAGCGTAACTAAGCAGGGATGCTGATATGTCTCCCGATGCGATAATTTCTTATGTTCCATGCCACATTATTGATGTTATCTACATGTTTTATGCACACTTTATGTCATATTCGTATTTTCTGAACTAACCTATTAACAAGATGCCGAAGTGCCAGTTCCTGTTTTACTGTTTTTGGTTTCAGAAATCCTAGTAAGGAAATATTCTCGGAATTGGACGAAATCAAAGCCCATGGGCCTATTTTCCACGAAGCTTCCAGTCCGAAGACGAGACGAAGAGGGGCCACGGGGTGGCCAAACCCTAGGGCGGCGCGCCCCACCCCGGCCGCGCCGGTGTGTGGGCCCCTCGTGCCGCCTCTTGACTTGCCCTTCCATACAAAGCTCCGTGCGAAACCCCGATCCGAGGGACACACGGAAAACCTTCCAGAGACGCCGCCAACGCCGATCCCATCTCGGGGATCCAGAGATCGTCCCGCACCCTGCCGGAGAGGGGAATCATCTCCCCCTAGACTCTACGCCGCCATGGTCGCCTCCGGTGTGATGTGAGTAGTCTACCCCGGACTATGGGTCCATAGCAGTAGCTAGATGGTTGTCTTCTCCCCATTGTGCTATCATTGTCGGATCTTGTGAGCTGCCTAATCAAGATCATCTATCTGTAATTCTATATGTTGCGTTTGTTGGGATCCGATGAATAGAGAATACTTGTTATGTTGATTATCAAAGTTATATCTACGTGTTGTTTATGATCTTGCATGCTTTCCGTTACTAGTAGATGCTCTGGCCAAGTAGATGCTTGTAACTCCAAGAGGGAGTACTTATGCTCGATAGTGGGTTCATGCATGCATTGGACAGTGAGGAAAGTTCTAAGGTTGTGTTGTGCTGTTGCCACTAGGGATAAAACATTGATGCTATGTCTAAGGATGTAGTTGTTGATTACATTACGCACCATACTTAATGCAATTGTTGTTGTGCAATAACTGGGGGGCGGATCAACTATTCTTTGTTGAATATCATGTGAGTTGCTATGCATGTCCGTCTTGTCTGAAGTAAGAGAGATCTACCACCTTAATGGTTGGAGCATGCATATTGTTAGAGAAGAACATTGGGCCGCTAACTAAAGCCATGATTCATGGTGGAAGTTTCAGTTTTGGACATATATCCTCAATCTCATATGAGAATAATAATTGTTGCCACATGCTTATGCATTAAAGAGGAGTCCATTATCTGTTGTCCATGTTGTCCGGTATGGATGTCTAAGTTGAGAATAATCAAAAGCAGAAATCCAAAATGCGAGCTTTCTCCTTAGACCTTTGTACAGGCGGCATGGAGGTACCCCATTGTGACACTTGGTTAAAACATGTGTATTGCAATGATCCGGTAGTCCAAGCTAATTAGGACAAGGTGCGGGCACTATTAGTATACTATGCATGAGGCTTGCAACTTGTAAGATATAATTTACATAACTCATATGCTTTATTACTACCGTTGACAAAATTGTTTCATGGTTTCAAAATAAAGCTCTAGCACAAATATAGCAATCGATGCTTTCCTCTTTGAAGGACCATTCTTTTTACTTTTATGTTGAGTCAGTTCACCTATTTCTCTCCACCTCAAGAAGCAAACACTTGTGTGAACTGCATTGATTCCTACATACTTGCATATTGCACTTGTTATATTACTCTATGTTGACAATTATCCATGAGATATACATGTTATAAGTTGAAAGCAACCGCTAAAACTTAATCTTCCTTTGTGTTGCTTCAATACCTTTACTTTGATGTATTGCTTTATGAGTTAACTCTTATGCAAGACTTATTGATGCTTGTCTTGAAGTACTATTCATGAAAATCTTTGCCTTATGATTCACTTGTTTACTCATGTCATTACCATTGTTTTGATCGTGCATTCATTACATATGCTTACAAATAGTATGATCAAGGTTATGATGGCATGTCACTTGATTATCTTTGTTATCGTTTACCTGCTCGGGACGAGCAGAACTAAACTTGGGGATGCTGATACGTCTCCAACGTATCGATAATTTCTTATGTTCCATGCCACATTATTGATGATATCTACATGTTTTATGCACACTTTATGTCATATTCGTGCATTTTCTGGAACTAACCTATTAACAAGATGCCGAAGAGCCGCTGTTTTCTGCTGTTTTTGGTTTCAGAAATCCTAATAAATATTCTCGGAATTGGACGAAATCAACGCCCGGGGTCCTATTTTGCCACGAAGCTTCAGGAAGACCGAAGAGGAGTCGAAGTGGGGCACGAGGCGCCGCCACCGACGGCGCGGCGGGCCACAGCCACGGCCGACTGTGGTGTGGGGCCCTCGTGTGGCCCCCGCGTTGCCCTTCCGCCTACCTAAAGCCTCCGTCGGAAAACCCCAGTACCGAGGGCCACGATACGGAAAACCTTCAGGAGAACGCCGCGCCGCCAATCCCCATCTCGGGGGATTACGGAATCTCCTCGGCCTGCCCGGAGATTCATCTCCCCGGAGGACTCTTCACCGCCATGGTCGCCTCCGGAGTGATGAGTAGAGTAGTTCACCCTGGACTATGGGTCCATAGCGGTAGCTAGATTAGTTGTCTTCTCCTCATTGTGCTTCATTGTTGAATCTTGTGAGGCTGCTAACATGATCAAGATCATCTATACATGTGCTATATGTTGTGTTTACATAGGGATCCAGTGGATGAGAATACTATGTTATGTTAATTATCAAGTTATTACATGTGTTGTTTATGATATTGCATGCTCTCCGTTATTATTAGAGGCTCTGGCCAGTTTTTGCTCTTAACTCCCAGAGGGAGTATTTATGCTCGATAGTGGGTTCATGTCTCAATTGAATCTGGAGTGACAGAAACCCCTAAGGTTATGGATGTGTTGTTGCCACTAGGGATAAAACATTGATGCTATGTCAGGGATGTAGTTATTGACTACATTACGCACCATACTCAATGCAATTGTCTGTTGCTTTGCAACATAACCGGAAGGGTTCGTACGATAACCTGAAGGTGGACTTTTTAGGCATAGATGCATGCTGGATGGCAGTCTATGTACTTTGTCGTAATGCCCAATTAAATCTCACTATATTTATCATGACATGTATGTGCATTGTTATGCCCTCTCTATTTGTCAATTTCTAATTGTAATTTGTTCACCCAACATTCTTTTATCTTATGGGAGAAACACCTCTAGTGAACTGTGGACCTCGGTCCATTCTTTTATCTTGAAATACAAATCTCTTTACCAATACTTGTTTCACATTTTCTTGCAGGCTTGTCATCTTCCACACAATACGGTTAATCCTTTGTTACGGCAAGCCGGTGAGATTGACAGCCTCCTCACTGTTTCGTTGAGGCAAAGTACTTTGAATTGTGTTGTGCAGGGTTCACGTTGTGTGGGAATCACGGTGTTGCGCCGCACCCACATCCCTTATATCAGCAGCCCCTAACGTGCTTTTGGCTCACCTGCAGTTCGACCAAACCTTGGTTTCTTTGAGGAAAGCTTTTACTCTTGTCTGCGCATCATACCTTCCTCTTGAGGTTCCCAACAACGTATGAGTTACACGCCATCATGCATGACCAAATTGTTGAGTTGAATAGCAACTTGCTGAAAAATCAACTCGGTTGTTGAAGGTGCATTGCTTGTCTTGATCCAAGAACTCATTTGCTAACTTTGATGAACAAACTTGTTGAACTTTCTTTGAGATGTATGCTGATGACTTCTCCATATGTGAGATCTCTTTTGTTCTTAGAAACCAACTTGAGACATTCATTTCTGATGTGAAGGAGGTGATCGGGATTTTTAAGTTGTCATGACCTTGGTAATCTTCTTGTGAAGATAGTTGGGCCCGATAGACACACTACTTTTCCTTTGGTGTATCATCTTATTGAGTTGGCATTGATTTTGCCCGTTTGCTGTGACATCGATCCCAGAGAGAGCTTTCTCGGCTATGAACATTATCAAGGCAGGTTGAGGAATAAAATGGGTGATGATTGGATGAATCACAGAATGGTCTGTTATATTGAGCGAGATGTATTTCACTCTATCGGTATTAATGATATCTTATATCATTTTCAAGGATATAACTCAGGAAGAGAATTTTACCTGCGTCGTTTAGAGCAGGATTTTTCATATTTGTATGAATGATTTTCTATTTGCACTTCATGTTTGCGCTTTTCCATAGAAATATTCTTGCTTTCTTGAAGGTATTGGTTCCTCTTCTAGTGTTGATGAGGTTGTTGATGAAGTCATGGGAGGCACGGACGCACGGAGAACTAGTATTATGTATCATATTTTGTATCCCATTAAACTATTTTAAGTTTTAGTTATTTCTTATGCATGTTCTTGGAGAATTAACAATCTATCTGAAAATATATGTTCATTCTTGCTACTATACCAAAATTTTTGTGGTACTACAAGACTTTTTAGTAGTTACTTTTGCGCTTAGTTTTTTGGCCGGGCTTGTAATCCTGGCTCCGCCATGTAGCGCATCGGACACTACCCCAACCATCTCTGGGAAGGCTGATAACTCCCACAGTCTCACCTTCATCTGGCTGGAGGTTGCAGCGCAAAATTTTAGGGTATTGATTATGAAGAAACTTCCGGTATGCTGTGTAGACGCAGTTTTTCCTCATGAATGGAACCAATGTGCCATCAGGAGCTTTGGATTCACGCTTCTTCAGGTTGGCAATGATCGGGTAATTGAGTCCGAGGAACAGAGAGTGGTCGCCGAGGCTGTTAACCTGCCTCCAAAGAGAGTCTCCTGCACGTGCAGTAGATAAGGGATCCTGCTCAAAGACGTAGGTGGCAACAGGAGGATACTGCCGTAGCTGAAGCCCATTAGCAGCATAGGGAATGTCAGGAGGTACTTCAGCATTGGCAATCCCAATGTTGTTTACTGTAAGGATGATCATCAATCGCTTGCCATCAGCAGATGGAGCGAGGAACCACGCGTACTGCTGATCATCCACCACCGGTGGCGGGATTACAAACGGGAGCATCGGGTTTTCTGCAATATTAGAAATGGAGACGAATAGGGTGTTACTAGCAACCATATTCAAACAGCAGCATTGTTCATCATTCATGCTCACAGTATAAATACGACTATGTAAGCTAAGGACATTGGTCATTCATGTGTTCAAATCGAGTGTCCAATATATCAGTTATACTGCATCCATCCCATGAAACTAGTCTTAACTTCGCCAAAACTAGACACTAGTTAGTGTATACACAGTTATATACTACCTCTGTCCCACCGAAAGTGTCTGAGATTTGTCCAAATTCAGATAGACGGTGAAAGTATATAGATACATTCAAATTTTGACAAATATATATCATCTTAAGTTTAAGTCTTGTGCTGTTGTAGTTAATTCCCTTTGTCTTAAGTGATCTATTAGAGAGCTTCCCTGTGACCACCCGAAGGGTAAGAAATGTTTAACTATATAAGTGGATTGCCTAGACCTTTCCATCAGTTCGGACTTTTGGTTGCGTTGGCTAGTCGATGAAGCTTGACATGGTGTGCCAGGGTCTCGAGTTCGAGTCCTGGCTTTCGCAATTTATCCTAAAATTGTTGTTTCCCCCTCGGAGTCCACGTATATGCCTCTTGAGCTATACCTCTGAGTCTTTCCACGTGTTGACTTGTCTCCCATCACACGTGAGGGGGGGTGTTGAATTGTATAAGTGGATTGCCGCCCTTGCGATCAGTTCGGACTTTTGGTTGTGTTGGTAGTGCATTAAGCTTGACAAGAAAGAAATGCCTTTTTGTAGCTAACCCCAAGTCTGGTAACATTTGCAAAATAGGTATCAGATGCAGCTATCCATTCAGTAGAAGAATTTGCATTTTAGAGTTGAAGGTTCATAATCTCTTCTCTACTATTGATAGTAAAGGGTACACATGGTATTTATTTACCTCATTTTCGCGTTCTAAAAAAGGTACGCTATATGGTTGTGCTAAGTTAAACTAATTTAAGTCTGTTCAAGTTTATCGAAAATTATACTACCAACATCTAAAACATCAATATAGGTTCATATATTACAAAAGATATTTAGATTTTCTTTTCTCGAACACATGCCTAGTCATGCATCATTATATATTAGAGCATACAGGGTTGTAGCAAGGCTACGAAAAACTGAGAAAGCAAAAAGAAAGAACTATACAGGGGACTACAGGCAGCTAACTTTGTTAGGCCTGCAGGTGCTAAATCTTATATATATATATGAGGTTGTAGATATTAGTCGTAAACTTACTCAAACTTAAATAACATTGAATTAGGAAAAAGATAACCTGAGTTATTTTGAATGAGGGGACGTCACAATCACTAATCAAAGATAATTGTGGGAAACTGAAATCTATTCAAGAAAATGGGAGAAATAATGTATCAAACACAAAATTAATTATACCATTTTGCAGATTGTTCACCGATATAAACAAAGAACTGTTTGATCTGCATGTAGGTACATCCAATCAACGCTTTTCCCCGATCTCTAGAAAATATAAGCTACGCATGTAATTACAAACGATTTTCTTCTATTTTTCTATTTCTACACATTAACATTTGAGATACTTGTTAATTACATCCATATTCTGCAGTTGCATAGAGTTACTAATTCAAGGAATGCATTCACATACGGAGTATACTATGTTTGCTGATGACTGACTAGTACTAATTCATTGCAAGCAACAGTTCATTCATATTCAGATAAAGGATGTGATCGTTAAGTCATATACTTATGAAAGTCCTTATGCATCTCTCTGATGCAGATGGCGGGGGTCTCTCGTCCTCCTTTTGGAGCAAAATCAATTAGTTATATATGAAACAATGGGTGTAAAAGGTTATCAAAAAGGGTGCCTTCATAGTGCTACGTTATCTTTTGAGATACTGGTTAATTACATCCATATTCTGCATTGGCGTAGAGTTACTAATTCAGGAATGCAATCACATACTGAGCATACTATGTTTGTTGGTGGCTAATTAGTACTACTAATTCATTGCAAGCAACGGTTCATTCATATTCAGCAAAAGGGGTGTGATCATTAAGTCATTTAAGAAAGGTAAAATATAAACAAGGTAGTTCATTAATAACTTCATTGGTTAAGGCAGTGTATCATGCAATGCAACATAAGGACTGAAAAAATACCATTTGCGGTGTCCCAGAAGTACGTGGAGCCGTCAGTTCCAACGCAAAAACGTGGCCACGGAGTTCAATGGCATCACAGTAATTTGGATAATCAGGTGCAGGTGTAAGGGCCTCCAGCATTCTCCAGTCGCCACCCCCTTCAAGGTAGAAAATCGTTTTGTCGAACAAGGCGATGAGCTTGTAATCTGCGTACCTCCCACTTTTTGTGGGCACTTGGCAGATTACAATCTTCAACAAATCAATTGCTGGACCCCAGTTAAAAGAGTATGCAGGTTGATATGAAAAACTACTATGATCGATCTTCGAATCAGGTAGGGATGGAAGGGGGATATGTCGCTCGGTGTAGACGTTCACGAGGCACCACTGGAGGCACCACTCATGATGGTCGGCGGCGGCGATCCAGTCGCCGTTCGCGCCAAGCCATTTTCTGTCGTGCATGAACGGCAGGGCGACAGAATGGCGAGGATGGTCGAGGGGCACCAGGTCGTACACGGTATCATGCAGACGAGATGCTGTCGCCCAATCCCAGTGTTCATCGAACCAATAAGCAGGCGGAGGCATCAGCAGGCAGGGTTCATCCCAATGGTGCATCTTACCTTCATCCTTGCTGATCCGGTCGTAGAGCTCCCTGGAACATGCGGCAAGTCGGACGGTGTAGGTAACGTCCAGATGCGCAGCGATGAGGTCGGTGTTGTCGCCGGTGAGAGCCTCCAAGTGGCCGTCCCCGCCGCCCCGGCAAAGCCTAGAATAATTCATCACGTGAAGATGGATTTAGGTGGATGGCGGATGCAACCGCGCTTGGGGATTTCGGAGGAGAGGGCGAGCGCTATGGAAGGAACGATGCGGCGTGGTGGGGATCGAGATACTGCGCGTGCGCGTGATTCTGGGAGGGTGAACAAGAAGATGATAGACATGCAAGGGGCAAAAACTAGGTAGTACTCTAGGCTGCTGCTGCGACTGGGCGCCGATTTGACTGGCCACCCATCTATAAATTTGCGACGACGTTTGGTGCAGTGATGTCTCGTCACATCAGGTTGACCAGAGAGGTTTTTTTTACAGTTTCCATTTCGATATATTTTTCGCCAATAATCGTAGTTCTCTACATGCCAGAGACACGTACCTTAACACGTGGGCAGCATGCAACTGCGCGAGCACCAAAATGGAATGAGAGATGTTTTAGAGCAGAACTTCATTTTCAATGCCTTTCTTAGCTTGGTTTGGAAACCGGACAGAGTTTCAGTGACTTGATGCTTCCAAGATACATTGTGACTATGTGCCACCATCTACCATCCATTTGAGATCCAACGTTCCAAACTATCTCTTATTTCAAAGCTAAAAAAGAAAAACTATTCAGAAATTTTTTAAAAAATCCAGTAATATGTAGATGCCTTGTTTTAAAATCTATGAAGCTTGTGATTAAATAGCTTCTTGCGTACTCGAGCACTAGTTCAAACTAAATATATATTTGCTCGTGATACGTCCAAAACGTATCTACTTTCCCGAACACTTTTGCTATTGTTTTGCCTCAAATCTGTGTATTTTGGATGCAACTAACACGGACTAACGCTATTTTTCGAAATGACGCTTTCCACAGTGTCTCGTTTTTGTGCAGAAAATCAACTTTCGGGAAAATCCTCGAATTTGTACGAAGGTCCTGTTTTCCCCGAGAATACGGCCAGACCGGGGCAAGCCAGGTGGAGACACGAGGCCCCACACACTAGGCAGCGCGACGGGAGAGCCGTGCGGCCCTAGTGTGTGGCGGCCTCGGCTGGCCCCCGACGCCCTCTTATTCGCTTCGACCTAAAAACGCACGGGAGAGTCGAAGTCGCCGAAACCATCAGTCACGCCGCCACATGCTTGAAACTCCGTCTCGGGGACCGGGGAAGTCTCGTTCGGCACCTCGCGGAGGACGGAGGTGGAGGATCTGTCGCCATCATCTGCAAACGCCTCTCCATCGACCAGCATGTTTCCCCATCCATGTGTGAGTAATTCCCACGCTGTAGGCTGAGGGGATGGTAGAGATTGGATGAGATTGGTCATGTAATAGTCCTGATTGTTAGGGGCATAGTGCCTAGTAATAGTAGATGTTACTTTTATGATATTGTTGCAACTTGTTATGCTTAATGCTTGTCACTAGGGCCCGAGTGCCATGATCTCAGATCTGAACATGTTGTTTTCGTGAAGATATTCGTTGTTTATAGTCTTACACCAAGTTGTATACACACACATGTCGCTGTCGGAACTAATGGCTTTAGTGGCCAGAAATCGGAACCAGCAGGAGGAATGGTAGTGATGTGAGGATCACATGTGTTCACGGAGTGTTAATGCTTTGGCTCCGGTACTCTATTAAAAGGGGTACCTTAATATCCAGTAGTTTCCCTCCGGCTGCCACCGGCTGGTAGGACCAAAGATGTTGTGCAAGTTTCTCATTGAGAGCGAGCACGTACGACTATATATGGAACACATGCCTATTGATTGATTAGTACTTGGATACCGTTTATTATTATCTGCAAATGCCCCTACGGTTGTTACATGAGTTTCTCTCATCCATGCAACGCCAGTTCTAAATAGATCACTGTGCCTACAGTATTTTAATCCTGCTATTTACTATAATCACTAAAACTGTCTTTGTTACTCTAACATTTGTTATTTCACTAAATACTGCTATAAAGCGTACTGCGATAAACTCTTGCGAGCAAGTCGGTTTCCGTGCAACTGAATTGACAACTCCATTGTTAAGGCTTTCAAGTATTCTTTGTCTCCCCTTGTGTGAATCAATAAATTGGGTTTTACTTCCCTTGAATTATGATCCCCTATACTTGTGGGTCATCAAGACTATTTTATGGCGCCGCGTTGCCGGGGAACATAGCTTTATTTGGAAGTTCACTTGGATTGATATTGTTCACTGCAAATTCTCCATCATGGATAAACCTACGCGATACTAAGGTAAAGCCCATATTACCATCCACTACAGGAAAAGGTACAACTCCGAGTACCTCTGCTGCTCTTGATTCACCATATGTGATAAGTAAACTTCTTTCACCACCACAAGCTTCAAATGCTGGTACTTCTGCTGAATCTGAAAATTCCTCTCATAATTGTGATGATGCTTCTGCTGTGCTCGATAATGATGGTTCGTTAGGATCTTTTCTAGATGCTACAATTGCTAGGTCTAGACAAATTGAAAATACTGAAACTCCTAATGAAAATGCTGCACTTGTTAATTCACCTGAGTACTTGAATACTCTAGTGATGATCTTGATGAAGATTATGTGGAACTTAATGATGATTTCATTGAAAAATGCAATGCTACTACTGATACAAGAAAAATTAAAAAGTTGCTTATGAGGAACATCTTTATTGAATATATTTTCCTGATCCTAAATTTGCCACATCTTCTATAAACATTAAGGATAAAGAAGATTATGATTTTTCACTTGATCTATCTCATATAGCTATTGTTGAGAAAATACCCTTTTGTGGTCTTGAAAAGAAAGTCTTGTTGAACACATGATTGAGTTATCTACTCTGAGTAGCTTGTTTTCTGATGATGTTAAGAAGCGTACTTACTTTGTTGCTAAAATTTTTCCATTCTCATTAAAGGATGATGCTAAAACTTGGTATAATAGTTTGCCACCTGATTCTATTAAAAGTCCAAAAGAATTGCTTGATGTTTTCTTCCGGAAATACTTTCCTGCTAGTGCTCAACATATTGCTTTGCAGAGAATTTATAATTTTGACAGGAAGATGGAGAGAAATTGCTTGAGGCTTGGGCGAGATTTTGCTCTCTTATTAGAGCTCAGCCTGACCATGATTTGGAAAAACATGATTTACTTGATATATTTTATACTGGACTAACCATTGAGTCTAGGGCATACATGGATAGTTGTGCTGGTTGTGTTTTCAGGAAAAGATCCAGGCAATGACTGAAGGGTAATAAAATAGGCCGAATCATGATGATTGGTCCACACCTGAACCAACCCCGACACCGATATTGAAGAGAGGTATGATTAGAATAAATGATGAAGATATGAGGGAAGCTAAGAAGTCTCTTAAGGAGAAGGGTATTAAACCCGAAGATGTGAAGAATTTACCTCTAGAAGATTTATGTAAGATAACTCCCCCTTCATCCATGGTTGAGGTACACTCTCTTGAACGCTTTACTAGAGAAGATATTCCGTATTCAAAACCTCCTGCACAATGCTTAGATGAGTTTGATAATTATATTGTTAAGCAAAATTTTAATATGAGAGTAGAGAATCATTTAATGGAAAATTCTAGAGCTATTAGTGAATTGCATGATATTGTGGAGAGAACCTCCAATGATGTTAAGATGCTTGTTAATTTTTTTCATATGGTTCAAACTCAAATTGATCAACTCACTAAAGTGCAAAATGACTTGTTGGAAAATAATTCTAAAGAAAAACATACTTATGAAGTAACAACTAGAGGTGGTGTTTCTACCCAGGATCATCTATAAGGGCATCCCAAAAAAGTTGAACAAGATTCTCAACGAACTAAAACTAGTGCTCCCATCTAAGAAAAAGAAAAAAACATAAGAATGTTGTAGAATCTTCTGAACCTATTAATGATCCTAATAGTATTTCTATTTTCGATTGAAACCGAAAGTGGTAATGAACATGATAAAGATAATGATAAGAATGATACTCGATAAAGAAGAAGGTTGAAAGAACCTGAAAAGCATGCTAAGAATAAAAAGTACACTAAAGAAGATTTTAGCTTTGTTGAGAAACATGGTAATGAAAGAGAACCTTAGGTTCAAAATGCCTTTTCCTGCTAATAAACTAAAATCAAAGGAAGAGGGAATACTATAATAAATTTTGTGATTGGATGAAACCTTTATTCTTGCAAATCCCTTTGACTGATGCAATGCTCTTAAATTGCCTCCTTATTCAAAGTATATGAAAGATATTGTGTCTAACAAAAGGAGAAAATTCCTAATGAGGAGATTTCCACTATGCTTGCTAATTACTCTTTTAATGGTAAGGTTCCAAAGAAGCTTGGCGACCCAGGTATACCGACTATTCCTTGTTCTATTAAGAATAATTATGTTAAAACTGCTCTATGTGATTTTGGGACGGGTGTTAGTGTTATACCTTTTCTCTTTATAAGAGACTTTATTTAGATAAGTTGATACCCAGTGATATATCTTTGCAAATGGGTGATAAATCTACTGTTATTCCTGTTGGTGTATGTGAGGATTTTCCTGTTCAAGTTACTCAAAACTGCTTGATATTAACTGATGTTGTGTTGGAAATGCCTGGAGATGATAATATGTCCATTATTCTTGGGAGACCCTTTCTTAATACTGCAGGGCTGTTATTGATTGCAATAAAGGAAAGTTACTTTTAATGTTGATGATAAGGAACATACTGTCTATTCCAAGAAGATCGATAAAATATGTGGAGTTAATACAATTTCCAGTTCAAGAACCGTCAAAGTGGGAGTTATTGATTGTCCTATATATGATCTCAAAGAGGGATATCAAACTATTATGATTGGATCCATATCAATACAATATAAGGTAATATGATTGATTTGAGGTTTACTTCTTCTTATGACATGTAAAATTATTTGGTGGCAGAAGACTTGATCAACCTTGTTAACAAGTACATTTTATATGCATAGAGAGCTAAACAACATTTCTTTCTTCCTCCACTTTTGTTCTATTTGCTGTAGCACTTTTGTTTTGCAAAGTTCTTTGGTTAATTAGAGATTTCAAAATTTTTCCTGGCAATAATAAATTTAAGGGATTTCTATTTTCGTGCCACAGTTGGGTGGATTGTACTCAGTTTTCCCCGAGTCCCTTAAAGTTTTCCTCAGTTTTTCCCCTCCTCTAGTTTGAAACACGCACAAGTGCTGGAACGGCCGGTAGCCACGTCAGGTCAGAGGCCTTGACCGTTAGTCTGACCGGGTGGGGCCGCACAGGGGCAGCTCCTCCCTGACCGTCTCGTGCTGACGGGTAGGGTCAGGAGACACGTCGGAGCAGCCATCCATTTATCGCTGACGTGTGGGCCGTTTTATTTTTCATGATTTTATATGCGGTGCTGCCAATGACAAATGGGGCCGCTCTATGGGGCTGCCGCAGCCAATGACCAGTGGGGTCGTATATTTTTCAGTAAAAGACATATATTGCCGCTCTGTGGGGCGCCGCAGCCAATGACCAGTGGGGTCGTCTATTTATTTAGGGAAACTCATATATTGCCGCTCTGTGGGGCCTCCGCAGCCAATGACCAGTGGGGTCGTATATTTTTCAGTAAAAGACATATATTGCCGCTCTGTGGGGCTGCCGCAGCCAATGACCAGTGGGGTCGTCTATTTATTAAGAGAAACTCATATATTGCCGCTCTGTGGGGCCTCCGCAGCCAATGACCAGTGGGGTCGTCTATTTTCCAGTAAAAGACATATATTGCCGCTCTGTGGGGCTGCCGCAGCCAATGACCAGTGGGGTCGTCTATTTATTTAGAGAAACTCATATATTGCCGCTCTGTGGGGCCTCCGCAGCCAATGACCAGTGGGGTAGTCTATTTTTCAGGAAAAGACATATATTGCCGCTCTGTGGGGGCCGCAGCCAATGACCAGTGGGGTCGTCTATTTATTTAGAGAGAAAAAATCATATATTGCCGCTCTGATATATGTCTTTAGAGAATATCATAGAGAGAAGCAACAAGTTCGCTAATTAATTATTCTTAAGCTAGACCGGAGAAGCGCTGGCAGCTCGTTCCCCACCGTCGGCCGGAGCAGCCATCGCCGGCGCCTCGTCGCGCCGCCGGCTCTGTCCCCCGGCGGCGTCGGACGGACTGCGGCGCTGCACGTCAACCACGGCTCCAGCACTTGTTTCGTCCGCACGCATTGTACCCACCGCAGGAAAGTCCGCCGCAAGCAGATCCGCCGCCCACGACGACCGGGATTTGTTCCGCGCACCAATTGGCATAGCTTGGTAAGACCTCCGCTTCTGCCTCCCCCGCCCCCTAATCGATTCGGTTCCCGTAATTTATTGGAGTTTGCAGGTACGAAATAGTGCTCAATGTCTCGTCGTAGCGGGTACACCGGCGAGGGTGGGGATTCGATCATGTCGTGGCCACGTTCTACTTCTCCTACCTCGTCGGAAGTGCGGGTATATAGCTTCAGCTCTCTGTACTACCGTTGAATTTGAAGTTCCGCCATGGCTTGTTGGGGTGATTTCAGTTGTTCTTTTTTCCATTATTGTTACAGTTAGCCAGGCAAGCCGATGATCCATGGTACATTGCATACCAAGATGAATCAACCCAGTGGTGTAGCCAGAGGATGGATTTGGAGGAGAAGGTGGCCAATTTAGGTGATGAATTGGCCCGTAAAAACTTGATGATATTCGAGCTGAAGCGTATTGTGGAGGAAGAAAAGAAGAATTCAGAGCTTATTCGCAAGGAGAAGTTGAGAGTTGAGACAGATCTTGTCGTATTTGATCAAGTGGTAGAAAATCTAGAACATGAACTTAAAGTGATGGGAGAGGAGAAAAGTAGATTCATATTGTGCAGTTTTATTAGGTGTCATCCATGTCCTAGCAGTTATGTGGTTCTGGTAGACGATTTAGTATAGAATTGTTATTCAGTAGATGGCTCTAACCACTGTATTTTGTTGTGGCTCTAAGCACTGTATTTCGGTGTACAATTTCCTACTTGTGCTAAGTAATGCGCACGATAATTTTAGCATGCATGAACATTTTATAAAAGTGAAGGGATCCCAAAAGTGAATGCATGTACCAGCCTTGCGGATCAAATACATATCAATATCTTCCCAATCAAGTTGGGATAGAATTCAAATCATACATACGGATGTACATGGACACATCAAGAACGTGAAGAAGCTTTTTTTGAGACGGAGGTAGTAGTTCAAACAATTTTATCCCAATTGGAAATTGAAAAATACAAATTTATAATAATTTATCCTAATTTGCGCCATCAAACGTTGAGACGATGTTATCGACGATGCTTCAATGTTCGTAGCATCGATGACTTGGTCTTGAGGAACTTGCCACATGTCTTGGTGTACTTACCAGCGGCGGATCTGCGAGGGCTGGATCAGCGGCTTTGCGGCGGTTGTAAGCGATGGCTTCAATAGTCTTGCGCTCGATCACCTCTCGGCTTGCCAGGAAGTGAGACATCAGCGGTGGGCCGTCGTCAGCGATGTTGTGGCGATAGCTTCAATGTTGGTAGCATCGATGACCAGCACAGCCGACGCGACGCCCGTCTTGGTGTTCTTCATCATTCCATGAGATCTGAGAATAGGGTAAGTGAGGCAGAGAGAACATTTCAACTATTGCGGCAGTTAGATCTCGCGACACTCGCAGATCCCCGCAGCGCCTGCAGTTAGATACGCCGCGCCTGCGATTAGATCGCGCGCCACGCCGCCTGCAGTTAGATCGCGCCGCGCAGACCGCGCCGCAGTTAGATCAGCGCCGCCGCCACCTGCGGTTAGATCGCGCCGCCCGCCTGCGCCGCCTACAGTTAAATCGCGGCGCGCGGTGACGCGCCTGCTGCGGTTAGATCCAGCGCGCGCCATATCGCGGTTGAATCCGGCGCCGCGCCGCGCGCCACCGCAAACACGGTTAGATCGCGCCGCCATACGCTACCGCAAGCGCGGTTAGATCCAGCGCCTTGCCCGCCTGCAGTTAGAGAGGAGGGTTGGTAGGTATGTGCTCTGCTCTTGTCTCCGTATGCGTCCATCGTGGTCCATAGATACAACCAATGATCGAACGGTGCAAGCGTTCGTTGAGCTTTCATCCAACCAAGATCCGTGTGACATACATCTCGACCAATCAGAGATCAGCCAGTGAGTACAAGTTAGGAAAACTGAGTAGAACTGAGAGGGGGAAAAGTGAGGAAATGTTTATCGAAAGGGCAAAACTGAGTAGGACTGAGTAAAACAAGTGGGCCCGGAGGGGGAAAACTGAGTAACACTAAGTAAAACAGGGGCACCCAAATAATAAACGGACTAAGGGAAATTGAAGCTTTTGGCATAAAAATTGTAAAATTGTGTTATTTGAACAATATATTACATTTTGGCCGACTAGATATTGTTTGCAACTCAAAGATACACAAGTGTGATGAATTTGGACTCATTTGGACAAAGTTTGTAAGCATAGTGGGTATTTGGGAGGTGTATTGAGCAGAAAGCCCTGCATCTTCATATCTAGTAGCTCATGGACTAGGAAGTGGTTTTGAAGCTTTTGGCATAAAAACTTCATATCTCTATATTTCCTTTTCCATTATTATTTCTCTAGGTTGTAGGTAACATAACAAGGCTCAATGGGAAGGTTCCACCATGTTTTGAATTATTTTGAATTGAACCCTAAAATGTTAAAACCCTAAAACCCTAAACCCTAAAACCCTAAAATGATAAATGTGGCTTAAATGTGGCATACAAATTGTTCATACAAATTCAAATTGTTCAACACAAAGGCATCCCCAATACAAATTGTTCAACACAAAGGAATCCCCAATACAAAGGAACCCCAATACAAAGGGAACCCCAATACAAATTGTTCAACACAAAGGGATCCCCAATACAAAGGGAACCCCAATACAAATTGTTCATACAAATTCAAATTAGTTGTTCAGAATAAAATCTTTCTCTTGCTCCTGGTGTGACTCGCCGGGGCCACCACCTTACTCCGGGTAACCCTACCAGGGATATTACCGGTGTCTACCTTCCTTTTGCCCTCTTTCTTGTTCTTCTTCTTCTGCGAAGCTTCTGCTTTTTCTTCTGCCATGAGCTCTTCGAAGTGTGCATCACACATGGCCTTACAACTATCGAGGCAATGTCGATAATACTGTTGACTCTCCTCTGGACTCATCGGTTGAAGCCATTCTACATCCATCTGTTCCCTCTGCTCTCGATCCATCGGTTCAATCTCCTCATGTTGAACTGCTGCTTCAATCTCCTCTGCATTTGCTGCTTCAATCTCCTCATGTTGAACTGCTGCTTCAATCTCCTCTGCATTTGCTGCTTCAATCTCCTCATGTTGAACTGCTGCTTCAATCTCAAGTTGAATTGCTGCTTCATTCTCCTCTGCATTTTCTGCTCCCGCCTGATCTTCCATTCCAAAAGCCGGATCAACTCCATTTTTACAAAGCCTAGCAATGTGTCCAGGGATTCCACAACGTTTGCACTTACGTTTTCGAATCGGTGCACCACCCTCTGCACTAGCTCTGATCCTATTCTTCCTCGGCCTACCTGCCGGTCTAGTCAATACTGGAGAGTACAATTTGAAGCCTGGATCGACTTTCATCCATTGGTCTTTTCCCAACAAGGTAGGAACATTCATAGCATATGCAACCCTAAATTTGGCAACAGAGAAATACTCTAACACATACTGATCAACTTCACCATCTTCACCCCCTATAACACTCATGAAAAACAATGCGTGTATGCAGGGTATCCCACGGATCTGCCATCCCCTACAATGGCATGTCCTATCAACCAAACTCACTGGATACCTCCACTGCCTGTTTTTACTGTCAGTGTAGGTTACCTCAGCCTCCATTCCTTTTCTGACGCATTGCATCCTCAATTGTTTTGCCCTCTCATGCAAAGACTTAATCAAAGATGGGAGCATGAGATGGCCAGCATATTTTGTGGATGCAATTCTTTGACGCAGATCGATCTTTATCATGATCATCTGCCTAATCTTATCAAATATTTGCCACAACATAAGCCCTTTCAATGACTTGACCTTTGAGTTGAAACTCTCCGCAAGGTTACTTGTTACATAGTCTACCTTGCAAATTTCATTGAATTGGCTTCTTGACCACACCCTACCATGATGTTCATCCAAGTACTCCTTCACCCCAGGTTTTTGTTTATACAACACATCCAAATGAAACTTATGCTTCCTAGAGCTGCATGTGTATGAAGCTGGCCATAGGTTGTCAGTAAAAACTTTACCCTTGAATTTCTTTGTAAAATTCTGTACCAAGTGTCGCATACATTCCCTATGCTCCACTCCAGGGAATACTGCTTCTACCGCACTCTCCAAACCTTTGCAAGCGTCTGTGTGGATAACAAGTCCTGGTGGATGACCTATAAGGTCGCGCAAATTCTGCAGAAACCAAGTCCAACTTTCCTCTGACTCAACCTCCAAAACTCCATAAGCAACAGGGAACATCCAATTATGTCCATCAACTGCAGTAGCAGCAACTAGCTGTCCTTTAAACCTACCATGAAGAGCTGATGCATCCACGGCCAAATAAGGCCTGCAACCGTCCAAAAAGCCTTTCCAACAAGCTTTGAAACAAACAAAAGCCCTTCTAAAACATTCCTTGTGCATTACCTTCCCGCTTTTCAATTTGTAGGGAACTGTATGCTTGTCTATTGCTACAACACTGCCTGGACTAGCCATCTCCACTTCAGCTTTGAAAGTGTAAAGCAACTGAAAGCTTTCATTCCATGGACCATTGATCTTGTCAAGAGCCATTTCCTTTGCATAGAACATCCTCATGTAAGGTACTTTCATCCCTTTATACTTCTCAGCCACCTTTTTCTGGAGTGTTGTTGGACCAAGTGAAGGAGTTTCTCTCAGCCAATCTAGGATTATATCTGCCAACCACCTAGTCTTCGCTAGCTTTGTTTTCAGGTCTGGCTCTCCCCCTAGAGGTGGACACCTATGGATCTCCTTATTAACCTTTATCTGAAACATAATGATAAGGGATGTCAGTAATAGATAACAAATTTTACACCGTGATCTAAATACACAACTGGTTGGCGTAGTACCTGAACCAAGCTGCTTCCGCGCATTGTGGATGCATGCAGCCTAAACCTACACCTTGGGTATGGGCATTTAATTGTGAACCTACCTGGCTCACTTTTAATAACCTCATAATTATTCTTAGTGAGAATGTGATATGTAGTAATTGCATTACGGCAGTCCATCATCGTTTGAAACACGGTGCCTTTTGCAAGCTGAGGATTCTCCCTGTTCCACTCAATTGTTGGCAAGTCTTCGCCTTCGTAATCGGCTAAAACGAGGCTGTCATCGTTCTCATTCTTCTCTTCATCATCAGTCTCATCAAATCTGGCACCAAAAGCAATATCTTCCATGTATTGATCCTCCATTGCCTGCTTACTGCATCGATCTACCAATTCAGGGAAACATTAACTCATCCTCTCATCATCTTCGGGCGATCCGCAATCTGCGCATCGTCCTCACATTGACCACAGAGACGATGCTGCCACTCGCCTTTGAGGACAGATGGTCAACAACGCCGAGACCCTGAACAACCGCGGCGCACACTATTAGCAGAGGCAGCAACAGTAGAGAGACATGATGCCCGACCACCTGATGATGCCCCAACACCAGATGATGGCCCCTGTCCACGTGGACACGAATTTTACCGAAATGGCAAGAAGCATTCAAAGCAAAAAGAATTCCCAGATCATCGTCGGAAATTAGTGGAACCAATCTTCGCTCCGTGCTGTTGAAATATTCGAAATGAACTGCATCGAGAGAGCTCCAGGAGTACTTATCGAAGATGTTAGCTTTCAAATCCCTCAACGAGATGGTGGTTGCAACCACCGCAGGGAAGTAAAACCCATTCTTATAGCGTTTAGAATCACGCGTAAAGCTAGAATCCAGCCTAACCACCAGCCGAAAAGCCGCGCTGGATCAATCCTATTCGAAAAGCAACGCAGTTAGTTGAGCAACAACGATTGGCGCTCAAAAACTGCCTACTATTAATTCACATAGGCAGACGATGCTTACCCAGATGGAATCCATGCGTTAGATCCCTCCGATTCCCAATCTTCTCCGCGGCTGACGGGAAGAGGCGGTACACCAGACGGATATACAAACTCTACCGCGACAGGGGTAGATCTAGATCTGTTGGAGGCGGATCCCTCTCCGCCTCCCGGGGGTGGTGGTGGGGGCGGGGGCGGCTCGGCGGCGGACGACGCCATAAGGTAGGAGGGCAGGACGGCGTGGCGGCGGAGGGGCGGTGTGTGAGCTCCTCCAGTATCGGGCGGAGTGGAAAGCTTTGGGTGAGCTCCTCGAGTCAACAGTCAACATAGTTCGAAAGAAACGGTCAATTCAACACCAACGCGGCTCCCTAGCCGTCACCGGTAACGGTGAAGGCCTCTGACCAGACGGCAACCCTCCCGTCTGAGCGTCTGCGACGGGTTTCAAACTAGAGGAGGAAAGCCGAGGAAAACTAAGGAAATTTGGGGAAGCTGAGTACAACTAACGAACCGAGGGGCACGAAAATAGAAATCCCTAAATTGCAGAAATATGCATTTTCAAAGTTTTCAAAAATTCACAAAATTATACCAGTAGTCCTATTTTTCGACGAGGCACACAGGAACACTGAGAGGATGACAGTGGGGCACCCGGTGGCACCACCAGGAACCGAGCGCGGCCGACAAGGAGACACGCCACCTGTGTGTGGAATCCCCCTTTGCCCCCATTTCAGCATCTCTTCCTCCCAGCTCTCTTCTCTCTCCCGAAAAAACTCGCACCAGGTTCTTCTCACTCGTGTTTTTTTTTGCTCAGAGCTCCAAATTTCTCGATCTCTTTGCAGATTTCTTGCTGAAATTTGGCACATTTGCTCTCCAGTATGTGACTCCTCCGATTATCCAAGTAGAATTTTGTTTGGTTGAGTATATCTTGAATATTTTGCTGCTGTAGGTAACATTTTTAGTGAGCTTGCATGCTTGTTCTAAGTGGTAGAAACTAGTTTTGATGCATGATTAGTACTCTAGCAAGTTCCTATGGTAGTTTCCCTCAATTATATGTCACCAAATCAGATTTTATATTGTTTGTTGAAAAATTTCAGAAAATGGAAGGGAGTAGGCACCAACTCAACCAACAAGAATTGGAGGTGCAACAGGTCATGAGAGTTCACCGCGAAGAAGGAGTATACCCCGCTTACTACCCGTGCGTGGATTTTATGAGAAGTGCAGGAATCTTGCAAGATGTTCAAAGTCTAATCTCTCGTGCAGGGTTGGATGATTTTGTTGTTGGTGAACCATGCCAATATGCAAAATTGACTATGTCTGTAGTGCAGGATTTTGCATTCAATTGGTCTCAATCTAACCCCATGGTTCGGTACAAAATTTATAATAAAACTATCAACTTGCCTTTCAATGATTTCTGTGCAGCCATTAGAGTGCCGCAATGGGGATCGTGCGAGAAGATGAGGGGATCGCCGCAAGAGCTCTTGAATCTCTACAAAATGATTTGTCATGGAAGAAGCTTCTTAGAGGATGGTGGTAAAATTAGTAGTATTCAATTCCCAGCTATTCGTTACTTTGCTTATTTCATCACCAAGTGCGTTCTAGCTAGAAAGAATGGAAGTAAATTATCTATCCAGGATTTAGCCTTTCTAGCTGCTGCATTGCAAGGTAATAAGACCTATAATTTGGGTGCTTTGATAGCCTCTAGACTTGCCACTAACCGTGAGGGGCGGCATTTGCGGAGGTCTTATCGCCTCTCGTTTATTAGCTATGCATGGTGTAGAACCTCACCATCTTGATATTCAACTTTCCGTAGAAAAACTTGATATAGTCTCTATGATTAAACATGAATTTGTTTCTAACTCATCTAACTTGAGTAACCTGTTTTACAAGATAACATTTTATAAGAAAACTGGAGAACAACTAAGAGAAAGCCAAGAAAGTTAGTACGATTGCACTGCACACATTGTTTAACTTTGATTCCGGGAATAATTGGTCGATCACGAAGGTGGGCCAGATATGTAGAGGAGATGGCCACCGGGCAAGAGGCGGCGCGGAGGGAGGCGAGGAACATCTCGACTCATCATCAGATGCGACGAGCTCCTGCGCATCGACGTTATGGTTATACGGAGCCTCCACGCCATTCTTCTGCACAAGAACTTTATTTATGATCACGCTATACGATTCGTCGGTGTGGAACCCTGACCCTAAGCTAGGGTTGATCTCACTTAGGCAAAGCCTGACTTGGGGAAGGTATCTGGCATCACTCATTATTTTTGCATATTATGGTTGCTGGATACTTTTATATACTTGTTTAGTTTCTTTGAGTGGTTTTCTAATAAGAGGGAGATGATATTTGGGAAGTGCTGTCCAAAAACGGCTGTTACTAAAAAACTTCGTGCGCACAGCCAGAACTGTTATTTTGAGTTGCAAATTTTTGAGCATGTGCCCCAGGGTTGTTATCTAACTTTAATTAGTTGAACACTTTTTGGGCTGAACAATGGAAGATTTTTGTTAATTTTGATTTCTGTACTGCTGTCAGGGTTTGGCAGATTGCCATCACACACTTCTGTGTTTCTTCTGAGTTTTCATTCTCTTGTTTTTGTTTTGTTTCTTTCCTAAAACACAAAAGACCAAAAATATTTCTCATTGTTTCTCTTTACCATTTGTTATTTTGGTTTCTTGCTTTCATCTTGCTTTATTTGCTATCGTTGGTTTGCTATAAGAAAATCCAAAAAGATTTTGTTTTGTTTGCTTGTTTCCTTTTGTTTCCAATTCGAAAACACCAAAAATATTTGTTGTTCTTCTTTGGTTTGTAAAGTTCATTATGAGTTCAATGGTCTTCGGTGGCTGGAGCGTGGTTTTCATTTCATATTATTCAAGCTACAAGTGAAAGGCAATAATGACGATCAACAACAATCCGACTGGTGTGAGGCTGGTATGAACTCTATTTTGTTTTCATTTTTGTACATATACTCATCCATGTGAGCATGCTTAGTTGGTTCATGTGGGGTATATGTTATTTGAGAAAGTCTAGTAGTTCATGATCTCTCATGTTTAGCTTCAATTTATTAATATGAGTAGCATGTCATAAATATTTTGCATTGCTTTATTCATAGATAGATATGACATTGTGGTATCCTCCTCTGAATAATTCACTTGAATCGACTTGGCACATGCTCACGCATGCATATGACTGAACAAAAAAAAGTCAATTAAGCCTCAATGATTTATATTGCTTCAGAGTTCTTGTATCACTTTTATGCCTCTGTTAATTTATTTTGCCGCAAGCATGATTATGACATCTTGCTCTTGATTTGTTGCTTCCAGGTCTATTGCTAGCCTTCACTTATACTGAGCGGGAACGCTGCTCGTGCTTTCATGAAAATCAAGTTATTCCAAAGTGTCCACCATAAATGCCTATGCATGGCATTTCAAACCATTCAAAGAAATTCTCATGTGCTACCTTTAAAACCTTCAAAAAGCTTCTCAATTTGTGTTAATGTTTTATAGCTCATGAGAAGTATGTGGTGTTTATCTTTCAATCTTGTCATTTACTTGGGAGGACTTTCACCAATGGACTAGTGGCACATCGCTTATCCAATAATTTGCAAAAAGAGCTGGTCCCAGCCCCAATTAATTAACTCTCATAAATTTATAAATAGACACTCCTCCATGGTATGGGAATGTTGGAAGGCACCCGAGGATTCGGTTATCTTGAGAAAGCAAAGGTGGGGAGGGGTGTCATCTAAATAAAACTAAAATAAAAAGGCACTCCTTCATGGTATGAGATTGTTGGCAGGCACCCGAGGATTCGGTTAGCCATGGTTTGTGAAAGCAAGGTTGGAAGGAGTGCCACCCAAAAAATAAAATTTCATGGGAGCCGCTCTTTGAAAGTCTGTCTGGCAAGGGGGTTAGAGTGCCCACTACCATTCGTTGACAACAACAAACACCTCTCAAAACTTTTACTTAAATATTTATAAAAATGAAAAAGCTCCTAGCATTAATCCCTGCTTCCCTACGCGAAGGGTCAATCTTGCTTTTACATTGGAGTCTCCATCCTTTCTTTGAGCACTTTCTTGAGAGCACAACTTTCATTCTTAGTATAATATGCTTGTCTCAAAATATGATTAATTTGTGGTATAACTTTGATGCTTTTATCTTTGATAATCTCTACTTCTAGTCTTTCCATGAACTTCAAAGGTGCCCGGGCATTTATGTTTTGCTGCACAAATACGGCAAGCGAGATACCACTTTATCATATCCTTTTATGAACATTGCAATCCTGCTAATAGACATGATTCATGATGCTTATTATTGATTTGTTGGTACCTTTTCCATGATTGATATAGCTATTAGATGATTTTATTTGCATGTATCTTATTATGAACTGCCTAAGTGTTAGCCATAGCATGAGAATATTTACATCATATGAGCAAATGTGTTCGTGAAATTCTTTTATCGCTCAGTTGTTAACTGAATTGCTTGAGGACAAGCAATAAGCTAAGCTTGGGGGAGTTGATACGTCCAAAACGTATCTACTTTCCAGAACACTTTTGCTATTGTTTTGCCTCTAATTTGTGTATTTTGGATGCAACTAACACGG
>JAUUTY010000063.1:0-20000 GCA_030979885.1 Lolium multiflorum | reverse complement strand
TATTGCACTTGTTATATTACTTTATGTTGACAATATCCATGAGATATACATGTTATAAGTTGAAAGCAACCGCTGAAACTTAATCTTCCTATGTGTTGCTTCAACACCTTTACTTTGATTTATTGCTTTATGAGTTAACTCTTATGCAAGACTTATTGATGCTTGTCTTGAAGTACTATTCATGAAAAGTCTTTGCTATATGATTCACTTGTTTACTCATGTCATTACCTTTGTTTTGATCGCTGCATTCATTACATATCTTTACAAATAGTATGATCAAGATTATGATGACATGTCACTTCAGAAATTATCTTTGTTATCGTTTTACCTGCTCGGGACGAGCAGAACTAAGCTTGGGGATGCTGATACGTCTCCAACGTATCGATAATTTCTTATGTTCCATGCTACTTTATTGATGATACCTACATGTTTTATGCACATTATATGTCGTATTTACGCATTTGGAACTAACCTATTAACAAGATGCCGAAGACCGTTCTTGTTTTCTGTTTTTGGTTTCAGAAATCCTAGTAAGGAAATATTCTCGGAATTGGACGAAATCTTCGCCCGGGGTCCTATTTTTGCACGGAGCTTCCAGAAGACCGAAGAGATAACGAAGTGGGGCGACGAGGCGCCGCCACCATAGGGCCGGCGGGAGGGGGCCGCCCCCTGTGGTGTGGGCACCCCGTGGCCCCTCCGACTCCATCTCTTCGCCTATTTAATCGTCCCTGACCTAAAAACACCGATAGAGAAGACGAGACCCGAGAAAACCTTCCAGAGCCGCCGCCATCGCGAAATCAAGATTCGGGGGACAGAAGTCTCTGTTCCGGCACCCTGCCGGACGGGGAATTGCCCCCGGAGTCATCTCCACCGCCGTCTCCACCGCCATCTTCACCGCCATCGCTGTCTCCATGATGAGGAGGGAGTAATTCACCCCCGGGGCTGAGGGCTCCGCTGTAGCTATGTGGTTCATCTCTCTCTTTATGTGATCTAGTTGAATATCATCTATGTGCTACTCTAGTGATGTTATTAAAGTAGTTTTATTCCTCCTACACGGTGTAATGGTGACAGTGTGTGCACTCGTGTTAGTACTTGGTTTATGCTATGATCATGATCTCTTGTAGATTGCGAAGTTAACTATTACTATGATAGTATTGATGTGTATTATTCCTCCTACATAAGCATGAAGGTGACAGTGTGCATGCTATGTTAGTACTTGGTTTAGTCGTATTGATCTATCTTACACTCTAAGGTTATTTAAATATGAACATTGAATTGTGGAGCTTGTTAACTCCGGCATTGAGGGTTCGTGTAATCCTACGCAATGTGTTCATCATCCAACAAAAGGGTGTAGAGTAGTCTTATTATGTGATCATTGTTGAGAGTGTCCACTAGTGAAAGCAGGATCCCTAGGCCTTGCTTCCAAGCATCGAATCTCCGTTTGTTTACTGTTTTGTTGCATGTTTACTCGCTGCCATATTTTATTCAGATTGCTATTACCACTCATATACATCCATATTACTTGTATTTCACTATCTCTTCGCCGAACTAGTACACCTATACACCTGACAAGTGTATTTGGTGAGTTGGGGACACAAGAGACTTCTTGCTTTGTGATTACAGGGTTGCTTGAGAGGGATATCTTTGACCTCTTCCTCCCTGAGTTCGATAAACCTTGGGTAATCCACTTAAGGGAAACTTGCTACTGTTCTACAAACCTCTGCTCTTGGAGGCCCAACACTGTCTACAAGAATAGAAGCTCCCGTAGACATCACCCCACACGACGCGGCCCCACACGTGACAGAGCGGTCAACTAAACGGGAATCCTGCCGTCTGAGCTGCTTCTGCGGGTTTCAGACAAACGTTTGGGTAAAAATGAGGAAAAACTAAGGAGCTGGGGAAAACTGAGTACAACTAAGGACCTGAGGGCACGAAAATAGAAATCCCTATTAAGTTTCCCCTCCTTATGTTTAGAATCTTGAAATTGCGCTTGTGTTGCTTTTCTATGCTTGCCATTTTGTTCTTCATGAATTTATTTGTGTACAAGATTCCTTTTCATAGGAAGTGGGTTAGGCTTAAATTTGTTTCATACTTGCTTTTTGATGCTTCATCGCTTGATGTTACTTGATTTGCACTTTCTGCGCCTAGCTGAAAGGCGTTAAAGAAAAGCACTTCTTGGGAGATAACCCATGTGTTTATTTTACTACAGCAATTTTTATTTTGTTGAGTCTTGGAAGTTGTTTACTACTGTAGCAACCTCTCCTTATCATGTTTTTGTGCCAAGTAAAGTTTCTATGCTAAAGTTGATGTTATATTTGGGATCGCTGCGCAGAAACAGCATTGCTGTCTGTCACGAATTCTGGCATAAGTCTTTGTAAAAAATTCTAAAAAATCTGCAAATTTACGAGCGTGATCCTCAGATATGTACGCAACTTTCATTAGGTTTGATTTTTTCCATTTGAGCAAGTCTAGTGCCCCTTTCAGGTTCGTCTTTACGGACTGTTCTGTTTTTGACAGATTCTGCCTTTTATTTCGCATTGCCGTATTTGCTATGTTGGATGAATTCCTTTGATCCATTAATGTCCAGTAGCTTTGTGCAATGTCCAGAAGTATTAAGAATGATTGTGTCACCTCTGAATATGTGAATTTTTAATTGTGCACTAACCCTCTAATGAGTTTGCTTGAAGTTTGGTGTGAAGGAAGTTTTCAAGGGTCAAGAGAGGAGTATGATATACTATGATCAAGAGGAGTGAAAGCTCTAAGCTTGGGGATGCCCCGTGGTTCATCCCTGCATATTTTAAGAAGACTCAAGCGTCTAAGCTTGGGGATGCCCAAGGCATCCCCTTCTTCATCGACAACATCATCAGGTTCCTCCCCTGGAACTATATTTTTATTCGGTCACATCTTATGTACTTTGCTTGGAGCGTCGGTTTGTTTTGTTTTTGTTTTTGTTTGAATAAAATGGATCCTAGCATTCACTGTATGGGAGAGAGACACGCTCCGCTGTTGCATATGGACAAATATGTCCTTAGGCTTTACTCATAATGTTCAAGGCGAAGGTTGAAATTTCTTCGTTAAATTGTTATATGGTTGGAATCGGGAAATGCTACATGTAGTAATTCTAAAATGTCTTGGATAATGTGATACTTGGCAATTGTTGTGCTCATGTTTAAGCTCTTGCATCATATACTTTGCACCCATTAATGAAGAAATACATAGAGCTTGCTAAAATTTGGTTTGCATATTTGGTCTCTCTAAAGTCTAGATAATTTCTAGTATTGAGTTTTGAACAACAAGGAAGACGGTGTAGAGTCTTATAATGTTTACATTATGTCTTTTATGTGAGTTTTGCTGCACCGGTTCATCCTTGAGTTTGCTTCAAATAACCTTGCTAGCCTAAACCTTGTATCGAGAGGGAATACTTCTCATGCATCCAAAATCCTTGAGCCAACCACTATGCCATTCGTGTCCACCATACCTACCTACTACATGGTATTTCTCCGCCATTCCAAAGTAAATTGCTTGAGTGCTACCTTTAAAATTCCATCATTCGCCTTTGCAATATATAGCTCATGGGACAAATAGCCTTAAAAACTATTGTGGTAATGAATATGTAGTTATGTGTCTTAATTCTTATAAGTTGCTTGTTGAGCGGTAACCATGTTTTCTGGGGACGCCATCAACTTTACCTTTGTTGGATATCATGTGAGATGCTATGCATGTTCGTCTTGTCTGAAGTAGTGGACTTCACGATCAAATGGTTTGAGTATGCATATGTTAGAGAAGAACATTGGGCCGCTAACTAAAGCCATGTATCATGGTGGAAGTTTCAGTTTGGACATACAACCTCAATCTCTTATGAGAATATTAACTATTGTTGAATGCTTAAGCATGAAAAAGAGGAGTCCATTATCTGTTGTCTATGTTGTCCCGGTATGGATGTCTAAGTTGAGAATAATCAAAAGCGAGAAATCCAATGCGTGCTTTCTCCTTAGACACTTGTACAGGCGGCATAGAGGTACCCCTTTGTGACACTTGGTTGAAACATATGTTATGTGATGAGAATCCGTGTTTTCCGAGATAGTAGGACAAGGTGCGAGCACTATTGGTACTCTATGCATGAGACATGCAACTTGTAGGAAGTATTATGCATAGCACATATGAATTATTACTACCATTGACAAAATTGTTTCATGTTTTCAAAATAAAAATCTCTAGCACAAATATAGCAATCGATGCTTTCCTCTTTGAAGGACCTTTCTTTTACTTTTATTGTTGAGTCAGTTTACCTATCTCTCTCCACCTTAAGAAGCAAACACTTGTGTGAACTGTGCATTGATTCCTACATACTTGCATATTGCACTTGTTATATTACTTTACATTGACACTATCCATGAGATATACATGTTATAAGTTGAAAGCAACCGCTGAAACTTAATCTTCCTTTGTGTTGCTTCAATACCTTTACTTTGATTTATTGCTTTATGAGTTAACTCTTATGCAAGACTTATTGATGCTTGTCTTGAAGTACTATTCATGAAAAGTCTTTGCTTTATGATTCATTTGTTTACTCATGTCATTACCATTGTTTTGATCGCTGCATTCATTACATATGCTTACAATAGTATGATCAAGGTTATGATGGCATGTCACTCCAGAAATTATCTTTGTTATCGTTTACCTGCTCGGGACGAGCAGAACTAAGCTTGGGGATGCTGATACGTCTCCGACGTATCGATAATTTCTTATGTTCCATGCTACATTATTGATGATATCTACATGTTTTATACACATTATATGTCGTATTTACGCATTTTCCGGCACTAACCTATTAACAAGATGCCGAAGAGCCAGTTGCTGTTTTCTGCTGTTTTTGGTTTCAGAAATCCTAGTAAGGAAATATTCTCGGAATTGGACGAAATCAACGCCCGGGGTCCTATTTTTGCACGAAGCTTAAGACCGAGGGGAAAGGAAGTGGGGCCACGAGGCGCCGCCACACTAGGGCGGCGCGGCCAGGCTTGGGCCCGCGCGGCCCTAGTGTGTGGGGCCCTCGTGTGGCCCCCCGCGTTGCCCTCCCATCTCGGGGGATTCAGGAGATCGCCTCCGGCACCCTGCCGGAGAGGGGAATCATCTCCCGGAGGACTCTTCATCGCCATGATCGCCTCCGGAGCGATGAGTGAGTAGTCCACCCCTGGACTATGGGTCCATAGCAGTAGCTAGATGGTCGTCTTCTCCTAATTGTGCTTCATTGTTGGATCTTGTGAGCTGCCTAACATGATCAAGATCATCTATCGTAATACTATATGTTGTGTTTGTCGGGATCCGATGGATAGAGAATACTATGTTATGGTGATTATCAATCTATTACCTATGTGTTGTTTATGATCTTGCATGCTCTCCGTTATTAGTAGAGGCTCTGGCCAAGTTTTTGCTCTTAACTCCAAGAGGGAGTATTTATGCTCGATAGTGGGTTCATGCCTCCATTAAATCTGGGACAGTGACAGAAAGTTCTAAGGTTGTGGATGTGCTGTTGCCACTAGGGATAAAACATTGATGCTATGTCTAAGGATGTAGTTATTGATTACATTACGCACCATACTTAATGTAATTGTCTGTTGCCCTCAACTTATTACTGGAAGGGGTTCGGATGATAACCTGAAGGTGGACTTTTTAGGCATAGATGCATGTTGGATGGCGGTCTATGTACTTTGTCGTAATGCCCTGATTAAATCTCACTATATTTATCATATCATGTATGTGCATTGTTATGCCCTTTCTATTTGTCAATTGCCCGACTGTAATTTGTTCACCCAACATGCTTTTATCTTATGGGAGAGACACCTCTAGTGAACTGTGGACCCCGGTCCTATTCTTTACATCGCATACAATCTACTGCAATTGTTCTTTACTGTTTTCTTTGCAAACAATCATCTTCCACACAATACGGTTAATCCTTTGTTACAGCAAGCCGGTGAGATTGACAACCTCACTGTTTCGTTGGGGCAAAGTACTTTGGTTGTGTTGTGCAGGTTCCACGTTGGCGCCGGAATCCCTGGTGTTGCGCCGCATCACATTTCGCCACCATCAACCTTCAACGTGCTTGGCTCCTCCTGGTTCGATTAAACCTTGGTTTCTTTCTGAGGGAAAACTTGCCACTGTGCGCATCATACCTTCCTCTTGGGGTTCCCAACGGACGTGTACATCTACGCGCATCAGTTAGACTAACCACAATATATAGGACACACTCCATATAAACATGTGCATATTTAGATGAAATTTGAATTTCATGCACATCTTAGCCATTTAGGATTTGATGGAGTATATCCTACATAATGGATCAAAAGAAAGCAAGCATGCTACAAGTATAAACAAATTACATATAAGCATGCACCAAAACTTTTAAAGATCCAAGAAAGATATACTTTGGACAAAACACCAAAAGAATTAAATAAGGCATAGAGGTGTCACAAAACAAATTTGTTGTCCAAATTATATCTAAGAAGCAAATCAAAAGATTTGTTCAACAAAGTTCAACAAATGAACTAAGAAGAAACCATTGAGCATAAAGGATGAAATAAAGCAAACATGCTCAAAGATTTATCTCATTCAACAAATAAAGCATAGAAGAAGGAATGAGATAGCAAAACTCCCAAAAGAGCAAGGTTCGAACAAATAAACCAAACCCTCTACACTTTTCACAATGGCACAATGTACCGTAAAGAAAAGGTTTGTCTTCCAAAATAAACACTTGATATGAATCAAGAGAATTTATCAAAAGATTTTTCAAAGGGACAAGGAAGACACATGGGAGCAACAAAGATTTCTTGGAAATAAAATAAGGCAAATAAGAAACAATCCAAGATGAAGATGATCCAAAAATTCAACCACATACAAGGTTATCAATTGTCAAAGACAATGAGTATATTGGAAATAATTTCCGGTGGTGAATTGACAATGATAGTAAGGATCAACTTCACAATAAAAGGCATAGGATAAGTATATAGAATTAAGCACTATGCACGGATGAAGATTCTTGATAGCTTCAACTAGTCAAACAATCACGCACGGCAATGATTAGAATAACTTGAAGCAAACGGTGTCCCAAATAAGATATAGAGATATGTATTTGAGGAAAACCGTACCAAGAATTTCTTACTCAAACAAGAATCCATAAGATGAGCCAATAAAAGCTTTTTAATAGAAGTGGAGCTTGTTTGAGCAAACATGCCACCTAGGAACAAGATAATTAAGAGCATCAACTCTAAGTGGCATAACCTCATATGTTCACATTTTCTAGGCTTGTGATATGTACAAAACATATTACTCCCCCATAATGTGATAAAACATTTCTTCTAAACAAGAGGCAACTAAAATTCGACTAGAGATGATTAATGGACATTTAGAATTTGAATTTCTCATGAGTATGACACACCACATAGTGACTAGATAATCTTGCAATATCAATACTAAGTGGTGGTACCCATGTACACACATTTTAAAGAAAGAGAGATGCACAATGCATATCACTCCCCCAAAATGGGATGTTCCATTAATCACTCAAAGAGAGCCAAATAAGATATTATCAAGATGCATTAGGCTCACAACAATACACAAGTATATGATGAGTCAAACAAACATACTTGAATCACAAGATAGGTAAGTAAGACACAACACATACAAACACATATTTGGTACAAAACCAAACATGCAAAGGGGCAAGTAACTTACAATAAATATGAAGAGTTTAAGTATAAGTTACCGCAAGGAGGAGCATTGGATATAAGATATAGATGATAATCCATATGACTTGGCTTGGTCAAAATATAATATATGACGATCCCTTAATTCTTCATGAAGTAGCCAAGTCTCCAATGACCTCAACATGCACCTATTGATCACGTTTGAGCTTGTTGGTCCCCAACCAAGTTGGGTCCTAAGAAGTTAGTCACAATAGGCTTGGCAACCCAAATGGTCCTTTTCTTGAGACCACTTTGAGTTCCAACAAACTTGGCAAACACATTGCCATCCTTATCCTTCCCTAGAGAATAATCATCATCAACAATTATAGGGTTAGATAAGGTACCACTTAAACATGAAGAAGCAAAGTGCCCCTTCACACGGCATAAGTAGCAAGTGTTCCCCTTTCTCTTCTTTATTGATTTCTTATCTTGGGGAACAACATCTTGATTCTTCTTGGGAAGTGGCCTATCTTCAACTTGAGGTCGAGCATGAGCTTGACCTTGACCTTGTGGCCGTTTCCCTTGTTGTTTCTCACTCAAGTGCTTCTTCTTCTTCAATGGGCATGATCTAACATGATGCCCTTCAACCTTGCACTTGAAGCAAACCAACTTGGCCGGATCCTTGACTTTGTCTTGGCCCTTCTTCTTGTTGTTCTTGCTCTTGGACTTGTTCTTGTTATTGGAGTTGAATCCAAGTCCACTCTTGTCATTGGGGGATTGTTGCATACTCAACATCTTGTCAAGTGCGGATTTCCCTTCATGACGCTTTTCCAAGTCTTTCTTCAAAGAAAGGACTTGGGCCTCGAGCTCTTTTATTTCCTCTACATGGTTAGTAGAAATACAAGTACTAGAGGAAGTAGAAGCTTCATTGTTGGAGCAACAAGGCAAATCAAGTAATCCAACACAAGGTGTATCACTAGTTTGACTAGATGGATTACAAGGACTAGCACATGGCAATATAACATTTGGGTAGAGATTGTGCTAATGTCCACATGAGGCTCACAAGATGTTACCTTAGTGATACTAGCCTCATGAGCTAACTTTAGCTCATCGTAGGAAGTTAGAAGATCCTCAAGAGAGTGTGAGAGCGTTTTATTGCTTTCTTCCAATTCCCTACAATTGCTAGTTAGCAACTCAAGTTGAGCCCTTAGCTCAACATTCTCCTCTAAGGTAGATGCTTCACAAGAATTAGAGTTAGTAGCACAAGCATCAATAGTTTTCTCATTTTCATGCATATAGGATTCAATTTTTTGTGTAAGCATAAAATTAGTATGCTTCTCATCTTTTAGCTCATGCTTGAGGAGAGTGAATCTCATTTCCCCATTTTCAACATGGGACTCCAACTCCACTATGGTTTCCCTATATTTACTCAAGGTATCCATAGAGTGTTCGAGATTAGCACGAGCTTCTTTATTACCATGAAGAGAAGCATATACCATTGCCATATTATGCACCAAGATATTATATTCTTCATCATTGTCATCATCATCACTTTCATCATTAGAGGAAGTGTTAGGAGTCAAAGTAGGAGATACCTTTGATCCATTTGCCATAAGGCACATGTGCATACCGGAGGATGAAGATGAAGAAATTCTTGAATCCTCATTTGAAAACATGTCTTGATCCATAGAGTGTTCGGTTTCCTCTACATTGTTAGTCAACAAGCAACTAGAGGAAATAGAAGCATTTTGATTATGGGAGCAAGACAAGGCAAGCATATCATCATGAGATCTATGTAAGCAATTTACACATGATATGCAAGGACTATCAACACAAGCATGTAGGCTATTTTCAATGCTCGATGTGTTTAAGTCCAAAGAGGAAACATTGCAATGAGATAGAGATGAAGAGTCATCAATATTGAGCACAATATCAACATTGCAATTTCCCTCACCACTTACCATATCATTACCTTGTGTCTTGCAACACGTTGGTGAAGTGGAAGTAGATGATATATCATCACGGCCGGAGGTGGAAGCAACTTGGAGCTCTTCATGATGTGAAGGGGAAGAGAGCTCCTCGGAGACACCACCGACCAAATGAGAAATGGATCCACCAAACATTTCTTTAAGCTTGATCCACATCTCATGAGACGACTTTCGCTTTATATATATCAAGAACCTACGAAAATCGGGTCTCAAGGAGAATAAAAGCTCATTAGATACTAGAGCTTCAAGATGTAAGTTTTTCTCATCCTCTAAAGATAGATTTTGAGGATCCATCGGAGGAGAAAAACCTACATCTAGAAATTGCTCAATGTTTGGACACAAGGTCCGAAGTTTGCAAAGCAAGCAATTTCGCCACAAAAGATAATTTGTGCCAACAAAGATAATTGTGTCATTGTGCACTAAATTACTAGCCGACATCTTTACTCTCAAGGCGGTGAAGCCTTAAACAAGGAGAGACCTTGCTCTGATACCAATTGAAAGATCGAGATGTCGCCTAGAGGGGGGTGAATAGGCAATTAAAAACTCTTACGGATTTGTCTTGTAATAATGCGGAATTAAACTATCGTTTAGTTTACAAGCACAAACCCTAAATATGCTAAGCTCAACTAAGTGTAACAATAGCAACTAGAGCTAAGCAAGATAGGCACAAGATATATGTAGCACAAGTGATAGCAAGATATATGTACTTCAAGCACGATGGCTATCACAAGGAAAGAGAGCTCGGGTATAGAAATAACCGAGGCACGCGGAGACGAGGATGTATTCCCGTGTTCCCTTGCTTTGCAACAAGGTACGTCACGTTTGGAGGAGTGGAGGTCCCACGAAGGATTCCCCGCGCCACGAAGGCTCACCCTATTCTCCGAACCACACCCACGAAGGATAATGGCCCTTTCCTTATGGTTAGCTTTTCCTCCGCTCCGGAGATGGCAAGCTCCACAACCACTTCACAAGCTCCACGAAGGAGAAGCCCGGGCCCCTTCACAATCTTCCACGAAGAGATCACCGGGACACCAACCAAGCCAACTAGGAGGTCACCCTCCAAGAGTAACAAGCTCATGGTCTCTCACTCGAACAAATCGTGGTGGAGAGCTCAACACTATGCAATGATGCAAAGCAAGAACACCGGAGGTGTTCAAGTCCTTCACACTCAAATCCCACCAAAGCAACGAATGCTAGGATGAGATTGGAGAGGAAGAACAAGGGGGAAAGTCAACCAAAGACTCCAAGATCTAGATCCCAAGAGATTCCCTCACTTAGAGAGGAAATGGTTTGGTGGAAGTGTAGATCTAGATCTCCTCTCTCAAATCCTCAAGTATGAGCAAGAATGGTTGGAGGAATCAAGGGAGAGAGTAACTTCTTCAAATGCAACAATGGAGGTGAGAGAAAAGGGAAGAAGTAGTTGCTCAAGGTGGAAGAAAGGTCTATTTATAGCTAGGAGCAAATAAAACCGTTGGGGGGAAAAAGACAAGAGAAAGGGAAGAAAAATGGGCAGAAAAAGTGGCAGCCGGCCACCAGGCGGCCGACCGGCAGCGGCCGAGGCCGGTCAGCGGCCGGTCGGGCCGGCCCGGCAACCGGCGAGCGGACGCGCTGAGCGCGAAAAGGCTGGCGCGCGGGCGCGTGGGCGCGCGTGAGAGCAGGCCGCGCGGGGCGGCCCGAGCGCACGGCGGAGCGGGGAGCAGGCCGCGGGGGCTTGAAGCCCCGGCGGGAGGCCGGTCACGGTGGCGGGGTCCGCCCGGCCACAGGCCGGTCAGACCGGGGCGGCAGCCGAGCGGGCCGGCGTGCAGCCCGGCGGACCGGTCGCCAACCGGCTGCCCCGGGTGGGCCGGCGAGCAGCCCGGCGGACCGGTCGCCAACCGGCTGCCCCTCTTTTCTTTTTCCTCTTTTTCTTCTTTTTCCTTTTCCTTTAATAACTAGAGCTCCCGAACTCCGATTGACATGAAACTAATTTCGTTTGGAAGATAACGACAAATGCTATCCTATAAAAAGTGAAAACACAAGAATCTGTAGGAGGGGATTTTATCATAAATATAAAAGGTAGAACCTTATATCATGAATAACCGATAAAACCACCCAACCTTGAAAACGCAATAGAAGATGCATGCGAACTCCGTTTTCGATGAACTTGGGCTTGTTGTAAAGCTAGCAACAAGCTCAAGAACCTTACACATAGAAACACCAAGAAGAAATAAGGATATGCAAAGTATGCAAAGGATTGAGCTCCCTAAGACGATGTGTTCAAGTTACTCAACCGAAAGCCCCTCTTAATAGTGCGGCTATCTATCCTATAATCCGGTCTCCCAACATCCACCTTGAGACCGGTAAAAGGAAAACCTAGCAAGGCCATACCTTTGCCTTGCGCATCCCGCTTGATCTTGATGATAACTCTTCAAGCTTCACTCAAGCCGGAATGCCTCACTTGACCAATGTTGCTTCGTGAAGACTCACAAATGCTCCCCCATACACTATGATGGGAAAGCTCCATTGATGCACATATTCACTAGTCCATTATCACCAAATGGACTGCAAGCTTCAAGCATGTGATTCACTTGAGATGCTCATCTTGAACTTGCCCAACTCAACCTTGTATCTTCACATACTCACTTAAGATAGAGCATGGCTAATATTGAGTTCCACATAAGAACTCCATCTTCATTTCTTCTTCTTGATCATATCATATATATATATATATCTTCATACCGATGATCTTGATGCCAATACACAAGGAATACCTTTATCTTCATGGCATCCATACTTGAATCCAACACATGAAGTACAAGTAGTACCTATGGAATATTCCTTCATATAAACTCAATGAAAACATTAGTCCATAGGGGTTGTCATTAATTACCAAAACCACACATAGGGGCAATATACCCTTACATGAGGGAAGAGCCATAATCCAATCCCAAAATTTAGTTGGGAAGCCAAATGTTGGAGCATATCCATCAAGTAGTCTTGATGTGTTTTTGGGCATTGGAGACGTGTTTTTTTCATGTGGGGCGCAAGTCTAGCGGCCATCATCTTTGAGATTAACTTCGCTATTGCATGGATGAGACTAATGGGGCGGAAATCGGTAACCTCCTCGGTTCCCTCTTTTCTAGGTATGAGAGCAATATTTGCAGAGTTGAGCCAATGTAGGCCATTGGTGCGAAGGTT
Organism: Lolium multiflorum; assembly: GCA_030979885.1. Classification (NCBI taxonomy): domain Eukaryota; kingdom Viridiplantae; phylum Streptophyta; class Magnoliopsida; order Poales; family Poaceae; genus Lolium; species Lolium multiflorum. Next base: position 7,156 of record JAUUTY010000063.1, on the reverse strand, counting down.
TGAGAATTGGTTAATGACCACCATAATGTCCATCTTGATTGTGTTCCAACAAGGTTTAAAGAAAGCACCCGTATAGCCATCCGGTCCCGGTGCCTTGTCACAAGCGGTGCCATCAACGGCGGCTTTAACTTCATCTTTGAGAAAGGCTCACATAACCCACTAAGGTCGCATTGAGGAATCGGGTACAAATGTATCTATGACTTACAACGCTTAAAACTATGAATCTCCATGTGTTAAACATTCACTTGACAGCAATTCATTAATCCAATCCTAGAGGTTTTCAGAGCAAGGAAAATATATCTAATATGAAGCATGCATAATAGCTAGCAGGAGAACAGTTGGGAACAAGTTTCCCTATTCTTGTGCATAATGCCTGCTTTGGTGTCCTGGTTATTCTTTTCTACTGCCATGTGCCTGGGAGACTTTCAATACACAGCCTCTTGCACTTCTCGTAGAAGAATCTCGGACGCATTGGCAAAAGCATGAACTTCACAAGAAAAAACTAAGAGTAGTGTGACGTTGATTAGTGAAAAGTTTGAATTGCTCCAATATTGAAGTCGGAGTATAGTATATGCATGTATACATGTGACAAATATAGAGAAAGCATTTTTTAAATTATTTTTCCAAGAACTTCACTTTTTTAAAATCAATAAGAACTTTCTACATTATTCCATTTACAGTATCTGAAAACAAGCACCCTCCACTTACTATAAACTGTTTATATTACTAACGTTTTACAATATCTGCTATTGTTCTATAGTTGTTGTAATGATTTTTTTTCCCTACAGAATTGTAGGCAAAGTAGGCGGGCCACCTACTGTTTCAAATCCTACAAACTAAATAAACTCTACATAAAAAAATTCATAAGAAGTAAAATCCTCCAAAATTATTATTAAATTCTTTTGAATCAAGGAGGTAGATGTCTTTTTAATAAGGACGAAATAATCACCAAAAAAGGGACGAAAAGCAGTACAGTCAAAGCAATGAAAAATACAATTTATCCTTTCCTTTGCAATGTCCATAATAAGCACACAATGGTGTGCACACTGCCGCTTCACAAATGCACATCACAAGCTAACTCAAATTTTATCAGCACTATGCAGACTTTTGGCTCAAAGAAAATAAGTTATCTGCCGTAGACTGATCTGGAAGAGAGAATTAAGAAGGCAGCAGGCCCAAAGTATCTGGCGCATAGCTCAATCGATCACACGCCTTATATCAATGTAAACCGGGTCAGGAAATTTTTATCCTGCAGCCACACCCTAGAAAACAGAGGTAATTACCATCTAGGAAGATCTGACTCTTAAGGAGAAGGAATAAAACTGACACAACTTGCAGCTAAGTTAAGTTAAGTTAATTAATTTGGATCGGAGGAAGTACCTTCAGACATCATTAAATTTCATGTTAACAGTTATACTAGCATAGAGTCAGCTCAATCACCGCCCCATGTTGGGGATGATCTTGTCGAGATGGAAGAGGTGCTTCCGTACGCGGTACACATGCAGCGTGTACACGAGGGCCGCGCAGGTCACCAGGAAGAAGGACATCACGATGAGCTCACTGAAATCCTGTTGGGTTGTACACATTCAAAATGTGGTATATTCAGCTCCCTGTTTGGCAACAACTAACTGAAACTGAAAGGAGGAGCGAGTACCCTGGGGTCGGAGATGATGATGCCCATGATGTAGGTGAGCAGGTCGAAGATGGACTGCAGCGAGTTCTGCACCCCTCCCACGACGCACCGATCTGGGTCCGGGACATTGTCCTGCATCAGCTGCGTGACCGCTAGGTCAAACATCCAGAGGCCAAGGCGCGACGCCGCAACGCCGGCCATGAGCACCCACGCCGATGCCACGCGGCCGCTCACCCAGATGGATCCTACGCACATCAGGAGGAAGCACCACTGCCAAGGCCACCAAAAGAAAAATCGATCATCTCCTTCTTCTACCTGCGTATGGGTCAGTCTACATTTTCTGAAGGAAAGACAGAGGACGTGCCTGCATCCAGATGGACCAGAGCCCTGTTCGGAGCGTGGACACCCACGAGTGCACGACCGGGTACAGCCAGGTTGCAGCGATCCCGACGATGGCGCTGAATCCTCGAGCCAGACTGATCACGTATGCGGGGATGCCTTTCCAGTCCAGAGCTGCCGTCATCAGCGTGCCAAAGCTGCACAAGCAAGGGTCATCTATGAAGAGTGAATGGGGAGCGACAGATCACGCTGCACGATCAGCCTAATTCATTACCTTAGGACAGTGAAGTAGAGGATAGCTAGAGCAACCCCTGGCAACATCACCTCCTGCCTCATGTATACAGCCCAGGACCCCAAGCATAGCAGGTTCGAGAGCTGCTTCTTCACATGCACCCTCCAACCCGACCCGTCCTCCTGACCGTGCTTCTGCGCCTCCTCGTCCTTAGGAGCAACGAGCTCAGAAGACGGTAACACCGCAGCCGCCGCCGCCTCTCTTCTCTGCTGGACGTTTTCACCGAGAGCGGGCACCCCATTGTATACAGAGACAAAAAGCCAGTACTCAAGCCCCACGGAGGCGATGTTCCACAGCGCCAGCGCCACTGCGGACGCCTGCGTCGAAACGAAGCTGATCACGAACCCGGACAGCACCGGTGCCAGCAGCTTGCAACTCAGGTCGATCCTCCGGATCACCGAGTTGATCTTGGTCAGCACCGCCTCCGGATGCCCGCGGCAAATCACCACCACCCTGCATGCATGCATCGCAGAGTTGGATAATGAAATCGTTCACAGTTGTGCTATTGTACAAGTGGCTATATATTGAACAAGTGGTCTCCTTATGTTGTATAGGATGTTTTGCATACCATTCTCGCTCGATCAGTATGGTGCCGGCCAGAGATGAGAGCGCCGCGAGGGCACCGGACACGTTAGTCACGACGACTAGAACCACGAAGACAGGGAATCTTGTATCTTTCAGGTTATGTAAGACTAGCAGAGCGGTTACTGAGGCTCCAGCTATGATGAAGGATAAGCATTGAACTACCAGCCAGAGGCCCAAAACCTGCAATACAAAACCTAAGTTAAACCCAAAACCCAGTTGCTATGTAATATTAATTTTAATTTTATTTAATACTGTCCTGGTAGTTTTTTGTTTGTTGAGAAAACGCTAACACAAAGATAAAGCTGAAACACCCGACGGCTCGCCCAATGGCCACAGTAAAAACATTATAATTAACAAACATCGCCAAACCACCCAGGGTATATAAGTCATCCATACAAGTGCGCAAAATGTGATAAACCCACCAAGCCTGGAAAGGAAGGTGAGCCTATAAGAGCATGTCTAACAGATCCCTTAAAAGGGGCAAACCCGTATAATAACCGCCGTTATACGGGTTTCGGCTCTACCCGGCCGTCTAGCACACCCCGTAAAACCGGCCCCCGCATCGTTTTTTGCTGTTTTCGATTACGGGGCGGGCTTCCGCCCCCTACTTGTGCGGGGTGGGAGCGGGGATAGAGGGCGAAACCAGTATCCCTCCTCCCACTGCGCGCGAACGGTTTCAGCGAAACCCAACCGCCGCCGCCGCCGCTCGATCTCCTCCACCCCGCCCTTCCCGGCCACGTCGCGGCCGGATCCCGCTCCCATGGATCCTCCGCAAGGTCCGCCATCCGCCGGTGGTCCATCTCCGACGGCCGCGGTGGTTGATGTCCCTGTCGTGGGCCCACCCAACGCCGGCGACGTGTCGGCCATGATCTCCGCCACCATCCCGTCGAAGAGGAAGAGGTTTCCGAAGAAATTCTTCGAAGGCCCTTCGCCGGCCGCTGCTCCGCCGGCCGCGGATGCGCCGACCGCTGCTCCCTCGGCCGCAGCCCAGCCGGCGGCCAAGAAAGTGAGGATGAAGACGAAGGCGGCCGGGCCGAGGGGTGCTCCGCAGCCCAAGTTGAAGACCAAGCAGGTCAGCCGCATCGGCCTCGCGCCTCCACCGTCGTCCAAGGCCACGGCCCCTCCTCCGTCCGATGTGATGCCCGCGCCGCCGCCACCCGCCATGGACGTAGACAAGGTGTTCGACGTTGAGTCCACAACATCGTACATGGACATGCTCAACGACTCGGCGGTGGATTTGGACGCCGGCATCGATGGGTTCGATGGAGAGTGCAACGTCGAAGATATTGATGACGGGGAAGAGGATGAGGGTGACGAGGAGGAGGTGGTTGAGGTTGATCCGGCTGCCGCCGGTTCATCATCGACGCCAAAGCCACGCACCGCCAACTACACCGAGATCGAAGACGCTACTTTGGTCCGTGCTTGGAGCAAGGTGGGGATGGATGCGTGCACCGGAGTGGACCAAGGCGGCAAGCGCTATTGGCAGCGCATTGAGGATCTCTACCACCAGCTCAAGCCTCGCACCAAGAGCATGGCCGACAGATCCTACCGCTCCCTTGAAGGCCGATGGAACATCATCAAGCCAGCTTGTTCTCGTTGGAGTGCTGCCATGGATCAAGTGGCCGACAACCCCCCTAGTGGAATCGTGCCGGAGGACTATGTAAGTTTTCCTTGTTTGTGGCTATCCATATGTGTTGATCATGTGCAAACATCACATAATATTGTTGTGCAGCCCAAGTATGCTCAAGCCCGGTACAAGGACATGGCCGGCTCCAAGAACAAGGAGTTTCAATTTCATCATTGCTTTTCCATCCTTCAACATCTTGCTAAGTGGAAGTTGAGGGACAACGAACCAAAGTGCAAGAAGGAGGCACTGCTCACCATGGATGATGAAGCGGAGGACATGAGTGCGAGAAACGCCGGCAAGCCCGAGGGCAACAAGAAAGCCAAGGAGAGGGTGAAGGTGGAAGCCGAAGCAGCTAGCTTCCGGGAGAAGTTGGATCAACTCATGAAGTCCAAGGAGACATTGACGATGAAGACATTGGAGACCAAGCTCCTCATCACCGAGAAGAAGAAGGAGGTGAAGCTTGCCAAGGTGGAAGCAAGGAGGGAAGATGCCAAGCGGAAGGCCGAGCTCGACTTGAGGATGCTCGACCTCAAACAAGCCAAGGCCATGAAGGAGCTCTTGGCCGAGGAGAGGGATATCATGATGATGCGCACCGATGGCATGGACGAGGATCAGCTGGCTTGGTGGAAGGAGACCAATGCGGACATCATGGCGAGGAAGAAGGCTGCGCGTGAAGCTCGTGATGCAAGTGCTCAAGGTGAGTCTCCGGCGAGTGGTGGCGCCGGTGTCGATGGTTGATCATATTTGGGAACTTCCGTGCCTTAAACATTGCCTATGATCGCGTTGTGATGTTAAAAACTATGAATTATGCATCACATATTTTGGATGTGCTATGTTTGATCTAAAATTGTTGTGCAAATTGTTGTCTAAAACCCTGTTTTGAGGGGTTGAAAACTCGGACGAGCTAGCAGAATATTCTGTTTTACGGGGTGGGGATACGGATTCTGCTAGCTCGTCCGAGTTTTCGGCCGGCGAAAAGTGGATACAGGACGCTCTAGTCGCGTTTTAAGGGGCGAAAAATACGAGGTCAGTTAGACATGCTCTAACATTGTTGACTCATGGCCTCACACTTCAGAGCCATCTAGATCCAGTGTGGACCATTCAGTGGGAGGACCCTACCAGACCTAGAAGGTCACGAAAGAATTCCACATAGGCTACGAAGCCATCAACGTCGCTCACAAGTTGAACACTGCTCCACCATGCTTTGCCGCACCCCTCACCTAGAGCACCCCTCACCTAGAGCAAGATACACATGTAGCCGTCATCCTATACTGGCGAGTCTCTCCTTGCGACCAAGACACCATATCACATGATCCTCGACAGTCCATTGCCCATGCCACCCAAAAGCACGTCACCGCCACACCAAGGACCTACCCGGCACAGCCATGGTGTGTATCACCAGCTCCCGAACCGTCGCGTCACAGCCGCTTTCGCCGCATACTATAGTTTATTTATCACTCATGCAATAACTAAAAAATGTGTCAATCAAGCATTGGCTTCCTTGGAAGCCATGTTAGCTCTGTTCGTCCCTATTATTGTTGTCGTAGAAATCCCTAACCCTATGGATAGGTTCGAACGGTTTTTATGACTTACAAGGATATATTGGTCCTAATGGGTTATTTTGTTGAGGGACTTGGAGGCTAAACTTAACCATGGTTTGACTAAAAAAATTACTCCCTCGGGTTGTGTTGTCATATATTATATCTAGTATAAGGGGGGGGGGTGCCAATTAATTTGGGCCGAAGGGGGTAGACTATTATCACAATTGTAATTTGTCACACTTTCATAGGGTAATGACCGATAGATGACATAGTAATTGTCTCATCACACTTTTCAATTTCTCTCTTCCGGCGAAAAAAAGTTCCACGTTGCTCAAATTAGCTATTTATAAATACTCTCCCTGTTTTATGAAAGGAAAAAAGATCCATTTCCTCCGGAGGATCAAGACTAGCGAACCTTCCGTCTTGTGCGTACGACACGTGTCCAGCGGAAATGCTTATGTGTTACATGCACGTTATGGTGGATCCTGCCTGACACACCCTTATCTCTTTGAAACCAGTCCCAACCACGTGTTTTCTCCCGTCTTTTATTTTCTGTTCTTTTTTCCAAGCACTAGGCCGGTTGCTCATGCATGGCACTGGATTGTGCCGTCGCCGCTCGCCGGTGGTTCCCACATGGCTGGCCTCCCCTTGCACTCACCGATGTGCCCCGCGCTACTCTCGTCGGGTACTGCATCGCTCTAATAGACTCTACCGCCTTCCCATGGTCGCCGGAGGCCGACGCGACCATGGCGACCTCCGACATGGAGTTGCCGCAGGCCGCCTCCATGGAAGGTTGTGGGTGGCGCGCGTGTGGAGGTGCCCAACGAACCGGAGGACGTCCCACGAGGTGTTCGTCAACGGGCACGCCGTGCGGATCCCTGAGGGCTTCTCTTCTGCATGTCGGCGTTGAGGACGACGGCGATCGCCCACCATGCATGCTCGAAGCCAGCACCGAGGATGACGGTGCTTGCCCACCGTGCATGCTACAGGTCGGCGCTGCAACAAGAAGAGGGGGCGATGCTGCGAGGGGGGCGTGAGGCAATGCTACAAAAGAATCTCAGCGTTGCCACATAGGGCGTGCTGCGGTGCTGCATAGGAACTCTGTGGTTCTACGACGGAACTCCAGCTATGCTAAAATG